>CAHIKZ030001953.1:172500-180000 GCA_903632075.3 Acanthosepion pharaonis | reverse complement strand
CTATAACTACAGAATGAACTCTTCCTAACACTATGTATACTACTCATTTCAAGAGAGAGGGTCGAATCGAGTCGACCTGATAGTAGTTCACCCCAAACCAGACTGACAGTCATACTAACACCTTCCACATCTTGTATTATTATTTCGTGTAATATACCTTCGTTATTTCTACTTCTTGTGTTCGTGTTGTTCTTCCTTGGTCCTAACCTGAACTATAACAGAAAAATAGGATGGAAAATGAGAACAATAGTTGATACGTCAAAAATGATTGACTGGAGGAGAAAAAATCAATAATCACGTTTCCTGAACAAAATATCTTTAACAACGTATCAGAGATTGAATGACTACGTCTTCTCAAATCTCTCACTTTTCAGTAATCTCACAGACTTCAAATATAATAGAGATCAGTCTTAACATTTGAATTTTTAATTATTCTAACCTTAACTTTAATTATTTATTTGGTACTGTTCTAAGCTCTTATAGGCGCTAGACTAACTTTCATCCTATCTTCAGCACATGATCATGTAACTGTAAGTTTTCAAACAAATTCTAGACCACTCTCATGATCTTCTTGTGGTTAGAGTCCTTCGTTACTGTTCTTCCAACACGATCTAACTCTTGCCATTTTTAACCAAATGCTTTTGAAGTCATCATTATTTTTTTTTTTTTTGATAGTAGAGGAGCCAGGAGAAGTGGGTGTATGAGTAGGAATAGAACACAAAAAAAGAAAGAAAGAAAACAAGAAATAAAAAATATCGAAATCGGAAAGATTTGCAGAAAAATTATTGGGAATTTTGTTTGCAGGAGAGAAAAAAACAAGAACTTGACGAAGAAGAAAATAAGAGAAACGCCATACGAATGAATGACTTTTGCTAATGCTTATAAAAACATTTGTACGAAGAAAACTATAAATTTCAATCGATGATCCTTCACTGACAAAGAAGAGACGTGATCGCTGTATTATAATTATAATGATAACTATTATCGTTATTCTTATTCGACAAAATCTTTAAAATACATGAATTAGTCATGTGAATCTATAAATTATCAACTTTTCAAAAGCTCGTGAAAACACAAGGACAAATATTGAAATATCAAAACATGGACGTGGCGTAATGGTCAGCAAGCTTGTCTAGCGTGATCAGTTATGACTGAATAGTGAGCTTGATCCTCCCAGAGTGCCCCATACTTTCTGCTCTGTGCAACATCTAAGCTACTCTTAGTAAATCACTATATCAAGACATCTAAATATACAAGCCAAAATACGCATGTTTGGACTCTTGACTTACAAGAGCAGACAAATAAATAGGCGTATTAATATGTCGACAAAAGCTTCTCGAGTTACAAAGTGGTTAAACATAGCTTATTTATAAGCGAGCAGAAAAAACATAGGACATACAGAGATCCGGGTGGATAAATAATAATAAGTGATATTGTATATATAAATACTACATTCACGTAAATACAGAGACACGCGCACTCATATATATATATATATATATATATATATATATATATAATTCCAGTTGAATCCATTATATTCACTTACGTACTAATAGCGTTGGGGAAGGCATGACTCCTCTTCTTCTTACCGGGTTCTATAACCTTGGATGGCAACTGGTCTACCGTAGAAGGAAATCGCAACCTACTGTGGGAAAAATTATGCCTCGTCAGTCATGTATCGAAAGATACATGATCGCCTAAGCTTGTATCACGCATGGCATTTTAGTCTAGTAGTAGATTAAAAAATATATAAAAATAAATAATTTGTATTTAGGCAGCAAATTCTCTTTTAGGCATATCTGATTGAATAAATTACAGACATTATGTCTGCTAATTTTTAACAAAATCCGTTCATACTCACGAATAACCTTCCATGTATTGGTGTTAAAGGATGAAAGAAATTTTCTATAGCTGTTTAAGTTTCTTTTATTTTCCTTTTCCAAGTATTGTCAACTGTTTTGCGTTCAAAAGCACAATGAAAAAAATACGGTAATGGCTAACAACGCACAACTTTGTATAAATACTTATACCAATGAACAACATATAGTTTTATACTACTTGCACCCCTGAAGATGATCTTGGAAGAAGATTGAAAGTACTTGGGAAATGAAAATAAAAGAAATTTAAACAATGGCATAATGTCTGTAATTTATTCAGTCAGACATGCCTAAAAAATAAATAAATACATACGTAAAAAATCAACCACAACATTAATTCCCTTTCATTTAATATATCAGAAACTTAAGTTTCTTATCATCTTCCATAGTTTGCCTTTCCTTTTACGCAAAAAGATATTCAGATATTTTAGAGCGTTCTACAATTCAAAATTTGAATTTAGATTTAAGAATTCTTTACATCAAAAATATTTCGAGAGTCCTGATAAGAATTTCACCAACTATAAACACATGTCAAGAACACTATATTACATCAACCACCTTTATTAAATCCATTCTTAAAGAATCTAACATATGTTTATCTGCCACAACCAGTGTTTACGAAAAACCGTCTCTAAGTCAACACGTAGATGACCACCAAATATATATATAATCCCTACTAGATACACACACATTTACGGATATACATTATCGTTCGAATCCCACTCAGACAAACTAGAATTATGATACACTTACATACATAAAGCAATATTTACGTTTTTTTTTAGTTAAGCATGGATTTTTTTATATTTTGGAGCTTCGAAGAGACGCGTCATCTCTCCTTGAGTTCAGAACGCCATAACTTAACTTAAGGTCAAATAAAGGTGAAACCTGTTTAAACAATGAAAACCAAACAATACAAAATCATAAAAAAAAAGAATTTCTTTCTTTCTTCATATCGCATTTTCTGACGAAGCTTTAATAAAAGTAAAACATTTTAGATTTATAAACGTTTCCTATTTGTTGTTTATCCTACCATTCTGTCGGGTTCCGGTGCATTTTTGAACCCGCCATAGAGAAATTGCTTTGAGATTCTGTAATTGTCCACCCAGATAACATGTTCCCGTCCATCTGAGTTGGGATTTCAGGGTTATGGCTTCAATGTTGGTGGCTTCTGCGCGTGGTCCAGGACCTCAAGGTCTGATGACAAGGACAGAGAGCAAGCTTCTCATGGGAAAGGGCTTCCAAAGTTTAATGTGACTTCTATACAGGGTACATGTTTCGCATCCATAAAGAAGGCCGATGAGGACAACTGCATTGTAGACCTTGAGCTTGATGGCCTGCTGGATACTGTGTCTATTAAGCACGTGAGCCTTGCAGTCTGCCAAGGGGTGGACTTGACTTGCAGTTCCAGGCTTTGAGCTCTTTGTCGAGGGAGCCATCTTTGGAAATGGCACTTCCGAAGTATTTGAATTCCTCCATAGTCTTCAGTTCTATTCCCTCGATGGAGATGGATAGATGTCGGTCTTTTGTGGGAGGGTTGGACTGGAACAACACTTCTGTTTTCACGAGGCTTATGGTAATACCGAACATACACCTCATATGCCACATATAAATTATATATATATATTTAAAGATATTTTTGTAGGTACAAAATTTAATGATTTAAAATTAACACAGAAAAATGTACAATAAAAGGAATGGTAAAAAAAAAAATTCCTTTTATTGTACATTTTTCTGTGTTAATTTTAAATCTTCCATTGAAGCCTGAAGAGCATAGGGAGCGAAACCGGTTTCTTCACCCCCTTTTTTTAATATGTCTCGTAATATTAAATTTTATGCTTTTATTTCGATATATATATATATATATATATATATATATATATATATATATATATATATATATATATAAAAGGGTGGTCCAATAGCTTGACTGATTTTAAATGTGAATTAAGTTTAAACGTCTAATGATTTTTTTAAATTTTTCTTTCAGATTTAGCAAATTAAGTCATTGGCAATTTCAACCATGGAAAGATTAACAATCAAACAACGTGTTAAAGTTTCAAGCGTACAACTGAAAAAATTGTTCGTAAAATCAAACAAACCTGGTCGGTGGAAGATGTGAAAACACCATTGCCTGCTATTTTATGCCGTTCATCTAAAATCCTTGCTGCAGTGCACGAGAATGTGGCCGAAAATCCAGACACCTCTATTCGCCATCGCGCGCAGGAATTGACCTCTCCACAACAGCGTTATATCTTTATAATTTGCACTCTCGGTCGATCGATTATTTTGATAAAAAATATCGCGAAGTGCGCGAAATGCATTTCTGTTTGAACGTCCATTTCGTAAATCTTATCTTCGATAACATTAACATGTTGTTTGATTGTTAATCTTTCCATGGTTGAAAGAAAAAGATAAAAAACATTTGACACTTAAACTTAATTCACTTTTAAAATGGATCCAATTTACTGGAACACCCTGTATTTACATACGCTCTATCCATGATATTGAACAATTTAACCTATATATAGCATACCTTAAATTACATATATATATATATATATATATATATATATATATATTTCCGAGAGAGAGAGAGAGAGAGAGAGAGAGAGAGAGAGAAGAGAGAGAGAAGAGAAGAGAGAGAACAGTCATTTCTGTTTGATCGTCCATTTTCGTAATAGGCTTCGATAACTTTAACATGTTATTTGATTGTTAATCTTTCCCTGGTTGAAATTGCCAAAGACTTAAGTTGTTAAATCTGAAAGAAAAAGAAAAAAATCATTAGAGGCTTACATTCAAAATCGGCCCAAGTTATTGTATCACCCTTTATATTTTTTATTACTTTAAACGTTATTTTTAGTGGATATTCGTATTTCAGTTGGCGCTCGTTTTTCTTATTAAACAGTACATTTAATGATTTTCAATCTACCAGAAATCTTATTAAAGCTCGAACATTCAGGATAAAAATAAATAAATATACTCTTTAATAAGTAAACGGAGCGCCTACTTAAATATGATTATCCACTAAAAATAACTTTTAAAGTGATAAAAATCTGGTGGAGTAATAAAAATCCATTCTAAAAATTCACTTTTTTGCATTTGGAGATATGGAAAAACTTCGAGAAATCTATGACCGAAGAAATTTCATCTGAAAGCATTAAATCGTGTTTTGTTCCTTCGTGGCTAAGCGGTAAGGCGTGCAGGGCTAAACGATGGCTCGCACGGCACAGAGCGACGCAGGTTCGATTCCTGTCGATGGTTTTCTGTAATCAGATTTCCAGCAGCAAGTTTTTCTTTTTAAACAAGATTTCTCGAACATTCAAACCGGTAGGTGAAAATAAATATACTGTTAAATGAACTGTTTAAACGATATTTTTAGTGGATATCCACTAAAAATATCATTTTAAATGATAAAAATTTGTCGGATCTATAAAAATCCATTCTAAACACACACACATACATACATACGTGTATGTATACACACACATACACACACGCATATATATATATATATATATATATATAAAATTCTATATATATATTTTATATATGTGCGGTACTTATTAGAAAGTGCTCAATATCAGCTATAGAGTTAACATATATAGTTGAATGGCTGAGTTTTTGACTGTCGGTTTCAGGCTTACGCGATCCTCAGCCAATTGTGCGTGTTTGTGAATATATATATATATATATATATATATATATATATATATATATATGTATGTATGTATATGTATGTATGTATATGTATATATATATATATATATATATATATATATATATATATATATATATATATATATATATATATATATATATATATATATATATATATATATATATATATATATATATATATATATATATATATATATATATATATATTAAAAATGTGTGTGTGTGTGTGTGTGTGTGTCTGATTTAAATATACATTTTTCCTTCTTCGGTAGCGCTACTATAAGTTTCATGCATAAAATAATTGTCAGGTGCTGATCCTGAATCGTCAGGTGAATTCTCAGCAAATCAGACTGAGGATCACATAAGCGTGAAGCCGACGGTCAAAAACTCATATCCATTCAACTATATATATATATATATATATATATATATATATATATATATTTGAACGAGAGAGGGATATTTACATAAACTAACGTTCGTACGTGCACAAAACGCATAGAAATAAATGCGTATATACGTAGGTGTAGTGGACATTTTGTTGGATTCGTTAATATTCTTTGGGAAAAATGTGACTCGTGTAAAGAATTCAAGAAGATAAACATTTGTTTTCATTAAGAAAATAATGTACAATTTCACGCGTCTTCGTTTCAACACTCTTAGGCAAATAATATTTTAGCTATTTTTACGATTTCGTTTCGAATTTGAGAAAGAAGATGTTTGCTGGAAGACATTGTATGATATGTAAAATTAAACTTATTCTATTCCTGAGTGAAAATATATAATTGAAGTCTTTATTATATATATATATATATATATATATATATATATATATATATATATATATATATATATATGAAATATCGCACACTAAGTTCCGGTGTTAATAAAATTGCGTTCGATGTATAATAACAGATTCATAATTCATATTAATAATAATGACTAGAAAAAGCGTGAATATTGAACAGTTTTCCTATTTGAATTTTCTGCTGGATCCTTATTCTTAAGTTAAAGATTGAATAAGTTAATGGCGAATTCAGTGACAATAAAATATGCGTAGAAATTAACCAGTCATATCGTTAAATATTTGAGCATAACAACTTTGACAAAATAATGCAATAACAAGCATAAATATGAATGCTGTTCGTTAACTTTGAAAGTAAGGTTGTTTATCCATTTCATTGAAACAGCCTTTAAACACTTTTATCGTCCCTACTTTCTTTCTTTCTTTCTTTCTTTCTTTCTTTCTTTCTTTCTTATTGAAACCAAGTAGCGCCTGTGATATGATATATGATTTTTGTCTTTTCACGCTGTCAAAACGAAATACTCCATTATTTATGAGGTAGTGGCAGGAGAAGTTAAACACTTCTAACTTCACTTCTTTCTTTTATTTTCTCACTGAAACCAAGTAGTGTTTTTTCTTCTTTCCACACGATTAAAACATAATATTTGTCTCTATTCCTGAGATGAGGTATTAGGTACACTATTTAAATTATTCGGACTATCGTCCTCATCTTTGCCGCCATGTTTATCACAACGTTTCGGGCGTTGTACGCTCTGGCGTGGTTGGAATGTCGAACTGAACCTTTTATTTCGCTCACTGAAGTAGACTGTTCTAGTTCCATGTGCCATGTCTAATGGATGTCAGTTATCAGTTATCTCCTGTTAATTCCCCTCTCCAAGTTCTCTACCGCCTGAACCAGGTGGACACATGGCACAGTGAATAAAGGCGTTAGTTAGATCCAGTGACAGGACACAAAAGAGTGTGAGGTCAATACCTGTTGAAGGCGGTTGGGAGGGGAATTAAGAAGAGATAACTGACATCCATTAGACGTGGAACTAGAACAGTCTACCCTAGTGAGCGAAATAAAGGGTTCAGTTCGACATTCCAACCACATGAAGAAGGCTGGAGCGTACAACGGCCGAAACGTTGTGATAA
>CAHIKZ030001953.1:150000-167500 GCA_903632075.3 Acanthosepion pharaonis | reverse complement strand
TGTCATTGTTTTCCCTTCCAGTTACATGTAATATTCATTTTAGTTGTTGCTTCTGTTGAAAGTCTTCAAGTGATGTGGTTTCTGTTATTTGGTACAATTTTTTTTTGTGATTCTGTAGCACCATTTCACAATATTCGAAGTGTTGTCTTAGCCAAGAACCAGACGCATCAAAGCCATTTTTAATCAGGGGTCTTAGAAAGCGGTTGCATACAGCTAATAGTTTAAATATTTCTGAACATGACATCTATATGAAAGTCTCGATCTGATGAGTTTATTTAAGAACAAGTCTCGAGTTGTCAGGTTAATGTTTTTGTTTTGTAACAACTTACGGTATTGAGAGAAACTACCTCGAGTGCAGCCTATTTTATATTCTGTTTCCTATTCTCCTATACAAAATGTGTCGTAATTATTCCATACCCCGAGATCTGAATTTTAATCGGACATTATGTCCACTAGCTGTTCTTTCTAATACTGATGGGGGTTTCCTTTCCAGCTATTTGTTCGAAGTAGTGTGGAACATCAACATCTTAATTATGTCATTATTTTCTCTTCGAATTACATGCGCTGTTCATTTTAGTTGTTGCCGTTGTTGGAAGTCCTCAAGTCATGTTTTTTCTGTTATTTGGCGCAATTCTTTTTGTGATTCAGTAACGTGAGAAGCCTCAAATAAGCATAGTCCTCACTAAGATCTAAGACTTCCCGCTAGAAGCCATTTTAACCATAAATATGAGAAAACGGTTGTGTACTAAATCTACATCCTGAATTTTAATGGAGCATTATGAATAGCAAGGTCACGTGTATCCAGTTGGTTGTGTTATCCTTCTTATTGGGTAGGTGGGGGAGGTTGTATTTTAAATTATTCTAAAGACTATTGAGTAGGAATACGGACCAAAATGCTGCTATTTTATAGCTATTGTATAGAGTTGTTTGTGTAATTTTAACTTATTAGTTATTACAAAATACGCTAAGTATGCAGTTATCAACCAGCAAATGTCTGATTTATTGGTATGAAAGTGCATGCTATTCCAGTGTCAT
Organism: Acanthosepion pharaonis; assembly: GCA_903632075.3. Classification (NCBI taxonomy): domain Eukaryota; kingdom Metazoa; phylum Mollusca; class Cephalopoda; order Sepiida; family Sepiidae; genus Acanthosepion; species Acanthosepion pharaonis. Next base: position 166,465 of record CAHIKZ030001953.1, on the reverse strand, counting down.
TTTGTGTCTTTTTAACATGGAAATCATTTGAAAAAAAACTATAGTATCCGTTGCAAAACGGGGTTATACCCCACTGTACAGAAACAGATTTTAGCTTTCTAGAGTTTAAATATATATTAAGTAAAATGCGAGCAGTTTCATTGGTTCCTAATTAAACGTTCTCCATTGGTCTAAAAATAAAAGACAATGAAATATTACGTTAAAAAAAGAATAAATGTTACGAAATGATTATCATGATGCTTATCCAAAATATAATCATAAAGTTTGAAAGTTTCTATTTTTCTTCATTTTTTATTATATCGCTAAGGGAGTTACTGAGTGTGAAAGAATATGAGAAAAGGAAAACATTAAAGAGCGTGAACAACAAAAGAACAGGAATTAAGAAAACAGAAGATAGCATTTAAATTTCTGAAAATCAAACGTGACTGGATAGCAAGAAGCCGGAAGATGCTTCTATAAGCGTTAAGCGCGAGAAAAGAAATCGTTGCACATAAAGTGCATGTTGGGATTGCATAAGAAATAAAATATGAGAAAAATTGACATTTTTACCTAATTTTGAGGAGCCATTTCAGACACGAAAGAGAACACGTCTTTGTGGTTAAGACTCGATTCTGTGAAAAACCTTTCTCAATCTATGATTCCCACGCAAGCTCAGCTAATCAAAATCGACTTCCTTATTATGTATTACATCTGATCTCGAAGGTTAAACTCCGAAAGTCGGAGCAGATGTATAGTTCCCCCTAAGAATAATAGTCTGCGAAACTATTACGCTTACTGTATACATGGTGGAAGTCAATTCGTGACCGAGTAAAACCACCACTTGCACTCGAACTTTCATAATTTTTCACGTATTTTATCTATCATCACTTCGTCGTTGATGAGATCTCAAATGGATTTAAGACCTGTAAGAGTCTTACACTTCTTCCTACATTGCTCACATGTCAGTCTTTCTCTTGCAGCTTGCCCTTCTAGATGCTGGTTGTGGAAATGTCGTGTGAATCTGCTAGATTATCTAGATCTGCCAGATACACTTTATAGCAGATTGTACACGTAGGATCATCAGGAATGTCATATTGGTAGATGAAAAAAGATTTGACTGAGAATATCTGTGTTTGAAAAGCAAATGCAGTGACATTGATCATATGTAAAAGACTCCTTCGACCCGTGTTGACACCTTTCATATATCTGCTTGCATATTTTTGTTGGGCATATTCTGTCTTGCTGTTCTCAAAATTCTTGACACCAGTAGAAATCAGATTTTTCCCCGATTGCCGATTTGATGCAAGTTCTACATACATACATAAATACATAATGACCACTCATATTCGAGGGTACCCGTCTATTAGGGCAGCTAGCCAATCCCTATTGCAGACGTTCGCTCAGGCACATTTGTGTTTGTTCAACAACCTCAGAGCCCACCTTTGCTTTATGCCGCAACTATGCTGAGCAGACCTTAGTTACATTTTCTGGGAGAGAGCGTATTATATAGCGTGATCAACATTCTGAACAAGTTCAGCCCATTCAAAGCCTCGAGTGTTCCGTCGACCCAATTTCACTCACAAGGCTTGGGTATGGTTTTCAGTCACTTTATTGGATTGCTCCGCCACCCACCATCAGACTGATAACATCAGGAAGATGACAAATGAAAATCAGTCGCGGTGAGATTCGAACATGGGTATCATGGTCAGAAACCGAACGTTCTAACCACTCGGCTCAACATACACATACAATATATATAACATATAACATACACACATACAACGAATTTATCCTGCGTTTTATATACGGGTTTAAAATTTTCCGGGCCGGCTAAGAAGCTATTCGGAGATAAATTATAATGATTCGATCAGATCCTGGAAAATGTGTTGAGTCTAAATCTTTTCAGGCATTGAAAGTTACAAATAATGGGCTGATGGCGTTTTTTTGAACCAAAGTGTAAGAGCCACTGCACTCTTTATTTACATTCCCAACAAACTGTTTTCCTCTAACACAACGGAAAATATGGCATTTACAAGGTGCGATGGATAAATTGTCGTCTAAATTACTCATGAATGAAAATAACTGATTTTTTTTTCCCATCTTGACAGATATATTTACCAAAATTACACAAATATCTTGAAATACTAAAGAGTAAATTTATTCAAAAACAAACAACGCGCATGCGCGAAATTAAAAATATAAAAAAATTTAAAATATTTTTTCGTCGTTTTAAAACGCATGTAAACTAAACTGACATAATTAGCTAAAAAAATTTTCGGTTTATTCTAAGTTCAAAAAAGTTACTCTGATTTTTGTAAATTCAGAAAAGAAGCAATGAATTTAAAATGTAAGTGTAAAACATGACGACAGGGCAGGGGTTAAGGCTCTTCCCCAGCTGCACTGTCGCTATTATATTTAGCTGTGGCAAGGTAAGTGGAATGATAAGTTCCACTAACCTGTTCACGCTATGTTACACTAGCCCCGCCGCAATCTGTTCTTTACTATGTTGCAGATGGTGTTGTGTTTACCTATCGAGGTGGATATCCGAAAGGACCGTAGTAATCCTTTTAAATGAAAATGAATTTATATCACAAAACCATTCTGATAACAAACAACTATTTATTATTAATAATTAGTATTACAAAGTTCCGTCTTCTTTCTTAGTTTTGTTTTTAGTTAGCGCGGACTCTAGTCTCTACACAAGGATTTATTTTCTTTCAGGCCTAACAATAGTAGCAACTTTTTTCGTCTCCTTTCTTCCTTTTAAGTCGGTTTATTCACCAGCTGACTATATTTCTGAGATGATGTATTGCAATTCGGACTGTTGTCTTTATCATTATTACCATATTCAGTATTTATATTTTATCATCTATTTTATTTTAGTTTTATTTATTTATCATAGTTCGACCGCTGAACTTTTTATTTCGTCCACCGGGAGGTGTGGGGGGGGAGTAGATTGTTCTAGTTCCACGTGCCATGCCTCTTCCGGATGTCTCAGTTATCTCCCTTTAACTCAAATCTTCATGTTTTGGTTCACCACTGCAGTAGCCAGGTATTGAACGCACAACCGTTTGGGTCAAGTCACTGGATCTAACCATCGCTTTTATGCACTGGACCATGTTTATTGCTTTTCAATTCAACTGCGTTCTTCTAAAACCGGTGAAATTTGACACTGTATCTCTAATGGTCAGGGTACAAAACGGACATTACTAACTGAATAGGGCGTCTCTCTCTCTCTCTCTCTCTCTCTCTCTCTGTGTCTCTCTCAGTGACTGCAGGTGTGGACCTTTCTGTTTATAAAGCCTTCGGACATTAGAGTTGTCACGTAGGCCTTTTCCCCAGACAAAAAAAATTCTCTTGACAAAACCCAAATGCCCTTAACTGGTTAGCTGGTGCCTCTAGATAAACCCATAAATACTGTTACTTTCCGAAGTAGATACGAGGGATGAGAATCACATGTATTTTGAGTGAATAGGAGAATAATTTTTGCTTGCCCGGTCATTCAAAATTTCTGTCAGAGACACATTCTCTGATGATGTTTGCTTTGTTTTGTTTTACGGCATATCAACCTTAATGGATCATTTAATGCTAATAACTTTTTTTTTCCAGGTAATATTTTTATTTTATCAAAAATCTGTTTCTGGCAATATTTTTTTTCTTCAAAAATGTATAGCTGGCAATATTATTTTTTCAAAAATGTATAGCTGGCAATATTATTTTTTCAAAAACATATTGCTGACAATAGTTTTTTTTTTCAAAAACATATTGCTGACAATAGTTTTTTTTTGAAAAAAAGGTATTGCTGGCAATATTTTTTTCAAAAACGCATCGCTGGCAATTGTTTTTTCTTCAAAAACGTATTGCTGGTAATATTTTATAATGCTTTTTACCCCAGTTCCGGGGTCAACCAGCCGCCCACAGCCAGGACCCCAACAGGTGCCACCACACCAGGCTAGGGCGGACCCGGGAACACCAGCAACCAAGAGGCAGCTCCACGCTCCTCAAAACCTCCTGATCAGAGCCCCTGCTGCTGGACGCAGTTTATCGTCATACCCAGGATGTGGATGCAGTTTATCGTTATACCCAGGACGGCACATTCTCTGAGCTTAGAAACATGAGTTTCGACTCTCAGCATTTTCGAGTTCAAAACCTCCATTAAGCGTTTTTTTAATACGTTTTAACCGGTTCGTCTAGTTTATTTTTCCATTATAGTTTTTTCTACCTTCTGTATCCCTATACTCAATTTCATCTATTCAGTATAACAACTTTGTTCGCTGCAGCCACAAAAACTTATCCATCCACTATTAAAATCTTTGGTGAGATGGTCACTCTGTTACATAAGTGTGTAGTTGGATATGTGCATTAAAATCTATTTATCTGTTTCGATCTCCAGACTACTCTTCTACATGATACCGTTTTTTCATACTTTATAGTAAAAATGTCTCTGAAAAAAAAAAAAATAAAAAAATAAAAAAAAAATGAAGAAAATAGACGTAACTTAATTTGGACAATTTGAGTGTTTGGAGCCAGTGGGGAAATTGAATCGTTCTTGACTGTTATATGACTATTCTGTCACTTTTTTGGGTGGGAGTCGAAAGGTACAATTTATGTTTGACATGCATAAAAAGCAACATTATATTTGTCAAACATATGCTATTTTATGCTTCAGGACTTACTATATATATATATATATATATATATATATATATATATATATATATATATGTGTGTGTGTGTGTACTGGTGTAACAGCAAAATTGTCCAAATCGTGTGACACCAAAACTGTCCAATTGTTAGATTAAGCCTTGAACTGTTGTATATTAGAAATGAGTAAAGATACCTTACTGGAATTCTCAGAGGTTTGTATAAAACTATTGGGCTCTACTTTGAACAATAAGAATGTATTTATCTCTAAGTTAAAATGATGATCCCTCATGCTGCTGTAGCCTCCTGATCCAGTTTTCCTTTCTACTGTTCCCTCTTTTTAAAGGTGTTAGGTGTCGATTGACATTACACTTGAATATTTGAAGATTATAGTCATCGGGGAAGCAAGTAAGGGGAAAGGAGTTCCACAGACCGGAAATGCGAGAGAAGAAGCCGTTTGAGAAGAAGAAACGGTTACTTTTAACCGTTTTGACAGTAAAAGGGTGGGGCTGGGATGCCAGCCTGGTAGCTCATTAAAATTCATGTAGTCTGGGAACCAGCGAAAGAATCTCATCAGAACAGTTGCTGTGAAAATACTTGTAGAAGAGACAGAGGGAAGCCATGGAATGTTCGTGGGAAAGTGATTGTAGACTAGATGCCAGATCAGGACCTATCATCTTGCATATTCGTCTCTGGATTTTGTCAAGTGCCTCGAGACGTACAACAGGAGCACCAGACCACAAATGACAGCAATATTTCATGCAAGGACGGGTGGTTGATTTATAGATTTCAAGGATGGACTCAGACGAGAAAAAACTTTCTCGAACGATACAGGGAGCCAAATTTCCTTGCGGTAGATGAAGCTATTGATTCAATGTATTTATTCCACCTCATGTCAGTGGAAGGCCTGAGATCAAGCAGACGTAACGAGGCGCTCTCAAGGAGTTGGGAATCAGTCATTCTGATGAGAGGCAGGAACGGTTCTCGGTGGTGGGTAAAGGCGAGCAGTTTCGTTTTGGAGGCATTAAAGTTTACAAGCCATTTCCTGTCCCAGTCAAACACAGATTGGAGGTCCTTCTCGAGATCAGCAGCCAGGTTAGTTTTGTTAACGATACCAGATTTACTATTGAGGCGGGAGTAAATTATGGTGTCATCCGTGTATATGCCAACTTGGGAATTGATGACATCGGGAAGGTCATTGATGAAGATCAGAAACAGTGTAGGGCCCAAGAACACCAGGGTTCCTGATAAAGGAGCCGGAAGAGAACCCGTTTAGGACGACCTTAATTTCACGGTTTAACAGGAATTATTGTTTTGTCACTTATTATTTCAATAGATTTATCAATCCCAAAATAGTCTAAAGCCGACAACGTCCTGGGTATGACAATTAACTACACCCGGCAGCAATCGGGAAATTTTGAGATGCACGAGACCACCTCTTAATTGCTAATGTTCCCAGGTCCACTTTTTCTTCGGGTGGTAGTACCTGACAGTGTTCAAGCTATGAGCAAACAGTAAACCCGGCAAAGTGGGGTCAAAACACTATTAACGTATAAAAATACATTTTTATAGTAAAACTTTCCAGCAATAGATTTTAATTAAAATAACCTAAAACTCCCAAGAAAACTATATTTCGGCATTAAATGACCCATAAAGAGCTGATGTGTTGTTAAACAAACCAAGCCAATCTAAGTCCGATAACATATTTATTACAATTCCTTTTGATCCTACTGATTTATTTCACTTCAACTTGACTAATGCCTCTCCTACCTTGGATTTTAATAGTATAAGTTTATTTTATGTTATTATGTATTGTAGGTTTTACTCCTCTGTTGGTATAAAAGAGCTCTCCAGGACACATTGACAATATAAGTGTGCATTGATGTATATGCCAACTTATTATCATTTTATTTTAAGCCAACAATTTCTATATCAATCACATTAGATAATCCCATGACAGACCTCGTAAACAAACGAACACACATAAATATATAAAAATAAAATCATAATAACTAGAAATGCCCGTGAACATTTCACGGTTTTCCTATTTGGATTTTCTGATGATTCCTAACTCTTAAGTTAATGACTGAATAAGCTCATGGCGAGTTCTATGACAATAAAATATACTTAGAAATTCCCCTATCGCAACACTAAATATTTGAACTTAACTTTTAACTATAACACATCCGCCCTGGTCGATCCTGGATCAAGTCTGGGTTTGTATCAGCCAGATAATATGGCCACTGACACATGCCGCCTATACCACATGAAACCATAACTGCGTTCCGGTCCTCAGGGTTGTTGGCCGACGAGTCAATCACAGGGTCAATCCTACGCTGGCCTGTTGTTCGTCGCTGGCCGTTTCGATTCATACCAATCTACCCATACTGTGTTCTTTGATCTCAGAGCAGTGAAGATCGAATGTCGTCAGTAATTCGGAGCACTGGTTCGAATCACGGCATAGATGTATTATGAAAGAAATAAAAATGTTCTCGTAGACGAAATAAAAACGGAAGGTTCGTTGGGTTAGATTTTAAGTCGGTTTATATAGTTCCTGATACAAAAATCAACTATTCCATCTTTAAATTTCTATAGTAACACTTTGCTTTTCTAAATTTTGGAATGGGGGTTCAAAGTCGGGAATTCTTCCGGCAACAGGTCACGCGGGGTTTCGGAAGCAACTCGTTCTCTCTTCGCGGCTTGTCTCGTCTCTCTCTAACTCTCTGAGTTCCCAACGCTATCTGCTTATATCGAAGTGGGGTCGACTGGTCTGGGGGATTCTGTAATTCCCTAACTTTCGGATTTACTGTTGCCATATACGGTATGGAGTTACCGCTGTTTTTTTCTCGAGGTTCTAGACAAAATCCAAAGACAGATATGCTGTGTGATGGGTCCTGACTTGGCATCTCGTCAATTTCTCACAGTCTTTTCTACAAATGCTTTCATGGCAACTGCCCTGACGAGCTATTTTCACTGGTGCCCCAACTGCCCACCAAATTTAAATGTAATGTCAATCAACATCTCTTGATGCCTTGATCTTGATCCCCGTCCTTCTCTTTACCCTTTCCTGAAACACTCCTCTTTACTCTTAATTTCACTCTCTGTAACCCCTTGCGTACTAGTAGCACTCCTACCTTGCTTGGAGTGAAATGCTTAAAAAAAGTTGCAGGTAGCGTCTCGCTTTTATAAATCATACTTTCTCTTATTTATGCCTTGCACCATTGCTTCCAAATGGGCAAAGGTAAATTTTACCCTTTTCTTCTCCTCTCCCGATATCCCATATCGATATCGCGATATATTTGACTGTCTTTTTGACAATTCTGATTTTAAACCGAGTGGACGAAGGTGGGGTATCTTATTTTAATCATTGATTATACATTACAAATACTATTTCCCAGTCTTTGGTCTGGTTTGTTCTAGTGCACTCCAACCAGCCATCCCGCTCCCACAACCCTTGGATTATCATGCAGACAAATCTTACAGGTTCGTTTCTCATTTCAATTGCCTTTTGGAATAACTAATTTAAATTAGTTATTCCAAAATTCGTTTGAGGATGAAACAGAACTAGGTACTTTAATTTTAATTTAATTTTTATAATTGAATTTGAAGTTTTTAGTTTCTGTTTTTGAAACGTGGCAGTTCTTATGTTACGATGGAATTATATTTTTTTTTTAAATAATTATAATATAGGCTCTACTTATGTATCGAGCACTGTTTTTAAAAATAAAAACAAAAATACTAAAGAATTTCGGATTATTAACCAAACGTTCTTTTCTATTTTTTTAATATATTTACACACACACACACACACACACACACACACACACACACACACACACACACACACACACATATATATATATATATATATATATATAATATAATATGACAAATTGTAAAAAACGTTTTTTGTGGCGAGTTTCATCTGTGAGGTTTCATCATTTGTTGATGTCACATCTACACAATCGCAGGAAACATCAACAAAGCCCAGTTTGGTGAAACCCTACGGATAAAACGCCTCACATAAACTTTTTCCAATTTGTCATATAAAGCTAAAATACTTTTGTTGATATATAAAAATTATACAAAATTATATATTCGGTGCGAAATTATATCATATATATATATATATATATATATATATATATATATATATATATATATATATATATATATATTTTTATGCAAATTTAGGTAATCCGTATGGGTTCAGACCTGAGGAGGATGACATCCAGAGAGCTCAATAGTAAGATTCAGAGCATATATGTTTGAATAAAAGACAGACGACGTTAAGATTCCATGTAATAAGCTATTTCACCATAACCCCTTTAACAGGGTTCTGGATCATCAGACTTTACTTCCAAAAGTTGAAATGAAGAATGAAAAGAAATTCACACGTTTTTTACGAGACGCGTTAGATTTGAGCAACATCCAGCCGACACACACTGGGGTTAAAATAGAAAACTAAAATGATACATATGACACATATCATCTCCTCTCTCCCACCTCACTTCCTCAACTTTGCGTATACTTGATGAGTTCCGTAAAAAAAACCTGTTGAATTTTCTTTTCATTCTTCATTTCATTCTTCATTTTAACTTTTTGGAAGTAAAGTCTGATGATTTAGAACCCTGTTAAATGGGTTATGGTAAATATATATTATTACATGGAATATTAACGTGGTCTGTCTTTTATTCAAAATATATATATATATATATATATATATATATATATATATATATATATATATGCTTATAAAATAGAAGCCCGACAAAGTTTTGAAGAAATATGACAAATGGAAAAACTATGCATTGAAACTAGATTTGATTACGCGTTTCGCCTTTCTAGGCTCCATCAGATGGAAAAATGAAAGAAAGAAATGTATGTGTGTGTATGCTTAAATAATAAATCATTAGTATTTTTCCCTAAACTAGCGTTTCTCGTGATGAAAGAAAAGAATGAAAATTAATATTTTTTTAAAAAAGCCCTTAATATTTATTCCGTATCTTTTCTTTATAATTCTTAGTTAATGTCGAAAATTATATATATATTCTCCCAGCTTTTCTGTATTGAATTTAAGGTAAATCCTCATTTTATTTTCAGAATGGCTCGATAGCAAAAGATTCATTTAACCTTTTGTGAGATGAATTTAAGCTAAATCCATATCCAATTTTTCTGAATGGATTGAATGTAACAGATTTATAAGTTTTTATGGCTGTCTATGTGTTTTCTATGTCGACAATATGTTTATGGAAATAGGATATAATATCCTGAAAAGGTTTTAAAGAAATATAGGAAACCGGTTCGCTGAAACTACATTTGAAGAATTAATAGATTTATCGTTAACCTGATAAACATTACTTTATGTGAATATTGAGTAGACGCCTCGTTTTTTTTTTAATAATTTTATTTTAAACAGTGTGTATTACATACACCGGCCTGTACACTAGAGAAAATTAAATAACGAAAATATTCCCTCCGCTTTTGAACCTGCGTCTCTCCCTTGTAGGAAAAATCATCGCTTGATGTGGTGTGTTTTAGACATCTGGTCCACTAAGAGCGTCACAGTCTCGCAAGATTCTATTTAACCCTTTAAGGAATGCACACCCGAACGTTCAGATTTTTTCGAAAGCCCGTTTCTGCTTGGTTTCGTATCGAATAGTAAGCAAAGTAAATTCTAAACAATTAATGGGTTTGTTTTTAATCCGATATTTTTTATTACTTCAAAGGTTATTTTAAGTGGATACTCGTATTTGAGCAGACGTTCCGTTTTCTAACAGGGTTCATAACATCTATTGGCTTGCACACCCGAGAAATGGGTAAATTGTTGCCATTTCATATTTGAATTACGCGCATGCGCGTTGTTTGTTTTTGATTTTGTCGACTGTATAGTATAGTAGGGTCAGTTGGGCACCGTCTGTTAGAACAAAGACGCAATTCACTCCATGGTAATTGATCGGATGAGCTCTTTGCTATGCTACCTCGACTGCATGAATTTGCGCGTAGTACTAAGACTGGCGTCGAGACCTCATCAATTTACAGTTGGGATAGCTAGGTGTAGCCGTAAGTTCTATGCTGACACTTTCTTTTTTAGTACTTCTCGCTTGTGAAACTCCTTTCCGATTCATTGCTTTCCAGCCAATTTTAACCTACGAAAATTTAAATGCAATGTCAATCGCTATCTACTGTCCTCTTGATTACTCTTTTCTCTTTCTGATCATTATTAATGTTTCTCTTCCTAATTCTTCCACGCCCTGTAATCCCTTGTGTTTTAGTGGTTTTACTCCATTGCTTAGGGTGATACAAATTATATATATATATATATATATATATATATATATATATAGTTTATGCAAAACTAGGTAATCCGCATGGGTAGACCCAAGGAGGATGATATCCGGAGAGCTAAATTCAGAGCAGATATGTTTGAATAAAAACAGACCACTTTAAGGTTCCATGTAATAAGTTATTTCACCACAACCCCTTTAACAGGGCTCTGGATCATCAGACTTTACTTCCAAAGGTTGAAATGAAAAGTGAAAAGGAATTCACACATTTTTGACGGACCGCATTAAGCATATGTAAAATTAACGAAGTGAGGAAGTGAGGTGGGAGAGAAGATATGAGTGGGTTAGATGTACCATTTCAAGTCCTTATTCTTAACCCCACTGTGAGTCGGCTAGACGTCGCTTAAACTTAACGCGTGTTATCTCTAGATATAGATGGGTAAGGGGTGAGGGAGAAGACCGACATTAAAGGAAGAAGCTACAACAACCCTAATAAATTACATTCCACGAGGGCAGGTTTTATTCAAATTCTTAGACGCTGTTAATTCGCATTACTTTAAAGGGAATATTTGGAAGGTTAAGGTTTGATATAAATCTAAATGTTTAAACAATCTTTAACAAACATTATTGATGATAAAATTATTTAAATTGGAATAACCTTTGATAATTAGGTACCTAAAAACAATCACGAGTTTATTTAATTAATGAACAAAAATCAAACGAATAGATGTCAACTTAACACTCAATAAGATAAAAGTTTAGGAAAATAAAAAAGATTACTAAATATAAAATGGATTACTCTTCAACGTACTTTCCATGAGTTTTTTCCAATCGACTGTTTCATAGAAAATACCAAAAACTCCAACGAACTTCAAATTAAATTCTTCGTAGATTGTTGTTGGAATACTGTTGGCATATCCGGTCTGGTGCCCGTGCTGTTCATCTCGATGTTCTTGACAAAATCCAAAGATGAATCTATAATGTAATCGATATTAACTTGGCATCTCGACTTCAGTCATTTTCTCATCAACGTGACCTGGTTTTTCTTCTGTTTTTTCTACAACTGCTCTGAAGAGGTTTTTTTCCCCTCATGACGCCGGATTACATGAATTTAAGCGTGATATATAAATTATCATTTAGGTCGCACCATTTTACTGTTGAAATAGCTAAATGCAACCTCCACTTCTACTCCAACAATTTCTTTTCTCGCACTTCCCGCCTGTGGAACTCCCTTCCGTTTACCTGCTTCCCTGATAATTACAACCTTCAAAACTTTAAATGCAACGTCAATCGCAATCTTCTATCTTCTTGAATTCCGTTAATCTTTTGACCTTTCCCCAATCCTCCCTATACTTAGACTTTTCTCTAACTTTAACTCCTTGTATCCCCGCTGTGTAGTAGTGTCATTACCTCTTTGCTTGCGGGTGACATGATTAAAAAAACAAACTATACAGTTGTAAAGATCTGCGAGATCGGCTTTTTAACTTTTCTAACTATTGGCGCTCAAGTGTATCATTGTGATAACCTTCTTAAACATCTCCAACAACCGTCTAATGTATTACTGCCAATTTAAACACATCAAGACTATCTTACTTCGAGAGATAAGCTGCGAATTAATCTTTAGTGTCCACGAGTTACTTCATTAGAATTTTTCGGTAGAGATTTTATTAAGTTAAAACGAATATTTCTCGACGAAAATTTGACATAATTTTAAAAACAATTATCTTAAAAAACCAAGTCTAACCCAATGAAACAGAGCATTTTAGGTGTTGAACATCATAAGGTTATTGTGGGACCGATTTCATAAGTGTTCAATATGTGCACCGCCTGTGACACGGCACACGTCAAGTCAGTAGTTAAGCTCTTGCCAAACACGCTGTAGGATGTCTCCGGTAACATTACCCAGTGCAGAAGTGATTCTCTGCTTGAGTTCATCAATGCTAGCAGGAAGACGGAGACATAGACACGTATCCCCATAAAAAGAAATCACATGGGGATTAGTCCGGTGACAGCGGAGGCCATTTCATTAGAAAACTGTCTTCATTTCCACCACACCCGATCCATCTCTCTCGCAGATTCTCATTGAGATAACAAAAATAAAACATGAGCTGTTTGTATACATTCTGTGAATATTTGAGGTTTTTTCAACAAGAACTGCCAAAATTATTGGCCTGCGAAATGATGTCAAATTTTTTGGAACACCCTGTATACAGTTTGTTCTGCTTTTTTTTTTTTTTTAATGAAAATGACACTTTATTACTTTGGAAACTTTAAATTTTAAAGTATAAGCGAGCAATGTGACTTCAAAAGAGCGGGTCGATTTACAATGCAGGTAATGTCGCACTTGTAATTGTTCTGATGAATTTCCTTCTATGGTACCTAGACGTTATGAATTTAAACGTAGTACTAGATTGGCGGTAAGGTCTCATTTTACTGTGGAGATAGCAAGATGCACTCGAGACTTCTATGCTAACAGTTTCTTCTGTTGTACTTCTCGCTTGTGGAACGCTTTTCTGGCTTCGTGCTTTCCAGTCACCTTAGATGTTCAAAAATTTTCATGCAATGTCAATCGTTATCTTCTGTCTTCTTAATTCGTGTTCTTTTTTGCTTTATTTCTCCCCTTAATAGTGTTCTTTCTCTAACACTCAATAGTCCCTTGCGTCTTAGTGGCTTTATTGCCTGCTTAGGTTTTCAAAAATATTTGGATAGTATAGTCATTTTTTCATCCTTTTTATTTATTAAACTATGACAGTAATATATATTTTTTTCCAACGAGTTTTCTGTTATCTCTATACAGATTATTTTATTGTTGATGTTCAACAGACGAAACTTTGCTTACCTCTCGCCACGCTATCTCTGTTTATTGGCAGATATTCAGGCGAACGATATTCCTTTCTTCCACCGGTTAAGGTGCTCAAAACCAGGAGTCACTTACACACGTTCCTTGTCCACATTCCTTTCGTATTCCATTAGTAAAGAGGAAGTTCTACTCAGATAGCTTCTTCGCTAGAACTGTTACTTTGTGCAACAGACTCCCAAGAAGATGCTTCTCGATCAGCACAATCTTAAAATCTACAAGTCTAGAGTCAACCGCTGTCTATTCTACATATTCTCATAATATGCACTATTTATTTCCTCCCTTTATACCCATGAAAAAAACATAATTCAGTAACTCACTACCTTGAGTGTCTCTCGAGCTTTGTATTGTGTAAACAATAGGATATCCTTAAAAAGCTAGTGATAAAGTTGCCTATTTCTGAAATAAAGATAATGACAGAAATATGAAGAACAAAATGGCAACTTTAGGTAAAGAAGTATTTTACTTCTGTGTACCGTGTCGCTTCAGGATGTGGGTGATCATGGCTCTCTACAACTTCATATCCTTTATAGCTCTGAGTAAGGTTTATCTTTTTTGCTATTGCAGTTACTCTCTGTTCTGCTATTAATTTACACGAGCTTGTTAGGTATGTTATTCGTCACTTTTCTCTCTCCCTCTCGCCGTCAATATGTTCTGTGAGTGTCAAATTCCCCAAGTCTTCTTTCATCAGTTTCTCTTTCTGATGTTAAGTATGTGTTCTTTTTGTTTCCATTTTCCTTAAAGATTCTTCATTATTTACGTATTCACTTCATGGTATTCTCAGCATCCTTTTGTGGAACTACAATTCTATTGCCTCAACTATTCTTCATCTGTGAAGAGATTGTCCAGCATTCACTACCATAGAGAAGTATCGATATTATATAATAATTCATAACTCTTTTCTTTGTTTATAATGAAATTGTCCTGTTTCTTAATACTTTGCTTAGATTCTCCTGGGAGGCAACTTTAACTATTCTAATGTGTCTTCAGATTTTGGTGTTGCATTTTCCGTGATCTAAAACAAGCGGGGATATTAATAACAAAGGGAGATGCTCCAATTCAAAACGGAAACAAAAAAATAGGGGGAAATCCAGTTGGAAATACTAAGCGATAAAACTAAAAATACAAAATTAAATGAACTTCTCAACTAAAATAAAAATACACGAGGCACAAAAATGGAAGATAAACTTATAAAGAGTAGAAGAGATTATCAGGAAAACGAAGCCCTTTAAAAATGGTCGATTCGCAACCCACGTTCTTAAATAGACTCGTCAACTCTTAACTTTCATATGGATTATATACATGGCGTTCAAACCTGTCAGAAATGTCTAAACTATTATCTTTAAGTCTTAAAGAAACTATTATCTTCACGTCTTCATCGGAGATTACAAACTGGCGCTACAGAATCACAAAGAGCTTTATCAAATAAAGAAAACAAAAACTCATCACTTCAACACTAAGAATAGCAACTACAAGAAGAGTGGATAGCAGATATAATTAGAAAGAAAAATAATGATGTATAGCTTTCCATACAATATTAAACAAACGGTTGGGAAGGAAACTCCAAATAGTACTAAAAGGTGTGATAACGGTGTCATTGAGATGTCTAACATCCTGGAAAATAATGTCCGATTTTAGATTAAACCTTTTAATTGTGTTCTAATATATTTTTATAATAGTTTAAAAAAAAATATATTACTCATTCATAATGATTAAAGTGTCCTCTTTATTAATTCTATATAAATCTCCTTCAGAATGGTATTCTCAAATACCTGACTCACCTTGTGCATACATTAGAAAAAAGTATTAGTTTGTTCGGAAAATAATGTCCGATTTTAGATTAAAACTTTGAATTGTATTCTAATATAATTTTAATATAGTTTCACAAAAATATATTACTCATTCATAATGATTAAAGAGTCCTCTTTGTTAATCTTATATCAATATCTGTCAGGGTTTAACTTATAACACTATATACCCATCATCATTAACATAAAAAAGAAGAAATAGTTTTACTTCTTTGCATGAGTTCATGTTTGGTCGTAATGCTTCTCAAACTACTGCCAACATTAACAGATTTTATAAATTTCAACCTCCAGTAACTCTAACTGTTCGGTCGATAGATGTCATGTGTTTCCTGAATAGAAATGTTTAATTTCCCCATTGTCGTATAGTTAAACAAGAATTACTTGAATTGGAAGACAAAAACAGGGAAGAGATGTTAAAAATAACGTGGTGTACTTTGCAAAGTTCCATATTTCGAAAAAAAAAATCCTCAACACCCTCTCCTTACACATGAGTGATATTGCTGAGAAACAACTGCTGAAATGAGATTTGCACTTCAATTTCTGAATCGCGAAAAAAACCCAGGAGAAGATGGCAGAGTAACAGACCTTTTGAAATGTACAGAAGAAGAAATTAAAAAAAAGGATTGGCACAAATATTTACTCAGCTTATACAGGAAACGAATAGCTAAATGGTATAATAAGTCAGATCAAATGCCGGTTTCCGTATTCGATTCCTGTCGGAGAACGCATATTTTCTACGAAATTTCTCGAACATTCATGAGGTAAATGCAATTACTACTGTTTAATTAAAAACAGAGCATTTACTTAAATAAACCTATGAATATATATATATATATATATATATATATATATATATATATATATATATATATGTATATTTAAGACATTTT
>CAHIKZ030001953.1:142500-145000 GCA_903632075.3 Acanthosepion pharaonis | reverse complement strand
TATATATATATATATAAGAGAGAGAGAGAGAGAGAGAGAGAGAGAGAGAGAGAGAGAAATAGATAGATAGATAAAATATATATATATATATATATATATATATATATATATATATATATATATATATATATATATAATATGGTGGAACTAAGGAGAGTAGTTCATCTGAACACTCTCTATGGAAATAGCGACAGAATAGTGATAAGTTAGCGACGTCACATCTGTGAAAAACGGGTTGCAGATTGTAAAATAATTCGTCGCCTACAAGGACGTGAAGACGATTTTAGACTCTATCAATATATATATATATATATATATATATATATATATATATATATATATATACACATGCCCATGCCCATGAGTTTAAGTTTGAGTTTAAGCATGAAACAGTCGCCGGTGGGTGTTGACCTCAATGTTCAATTTTTATATTTCCATTCGCTCTGTTTCCGATATCGTGTACTATAACGCATAAACATGACATAAACTAAAACTATATGTTTATCATATATATATATATATATATATATATATATATATATATATATATATATATATATATATATATATTATTATTATTATTATTATTAGTAGTAGTAGTAGTAGTAGTAGTAATCCTATGGGTATAAGAAACTACACTCGTTCGGAAAACCTCCGGTGTCTTGATTTGCAAGAGCAAAGATAAAAAAAGGTATATAAAAAAGAAAGAACCAAGAACATGTACGTTAGCCGAAAATAATCGTCCAGCAAGTTTAAAGCTCAAAGCTCAAAGAAAAAAAAAACCGATACGAGTACGCAAAACATCAAAATAAAGTGCTCAATACGGTAAATAGAGCAGACCTAGTTAAACCTAGAGAGCTAGACAAACCTACCAAGGTTTCACCGAAGTGGATCGTCAGGGAAGCCAGCCTTCCTGACGATCCGCTTAGGTGAAAGCTTGGTAGGTTTGTCTGGCTTAGTTTTAAATTATATATATATATATATATATATATATATATATATATATATATATATATATATATATATATAATTAATCAAGCAGAAAAACTTAGAGATCCATTTCGGTTATAATTTATTTCGTGAATATTTGTATATTTTGTTAATGATTAAAAAACTTAACTTCAATATCTGGTATTTATTATCGGAAGTTCGGATGTGTGATTTTATTGTTATAGATTGAGTCATTGCCAAGCTTCATGCCCGCTTATAATTCTTACTGTTTTTAATTTTCTAATCAGGCACGATCTTTTGTATTGCTCTAATATATATATATATATATATATATATATATATATATATATATATATATATATATACAACGTCTACAGGTAGTTATAACAAATTTAGTTTTATGTGTAGCCAACTGATGGTGCGTGTCAACTGTTGCGATAAGTGAATAAAAGTTTGTTCAAAATGAAAATTATAGGCAAGTGTTTTTGTTTATAAGACATTATTGAAAAATACATGGCGTCTTATTGCCTCATCTGCCCGCTTTCACATAAATTCCTAATTCTATCTTATCTTCTCAGCACGTTTAACTTTATGTGTATATAGTGATTTTCTAAGCTTAGATATGGCACAAGGCCGAAAATGCGGGGTACCTAGTGAGGATCGAACTTATGACTCAGTCGTAATTGATCTATCGAGGAAAACCAGAACACCACGTATCTATCTATGTATTTCTTTGTATCCATATCTTTATCTATCTATCTATCTATCTATCTATCGTGCTCAATAACGAAGATAGAGCATAAATAGATATAAGCAAAGTAGATACAGAAGTCAACACTGTGGTAACAGGCAGTTTCACACCTTCATCAAATTTACACACACACATCATATATATATATATATATATATATATATATATATATATATATATATATATATATATAAATGAAGTTATATGCAGAAGTGACTAGTTTTCCTATGTGGCAATGAATGCCTGACAATCTCATCACAGATATAGTAGAGCCTTGACGCAACAAAAATATGGGTCTACGGAAGGATGCTGAGAATACCTTGAAATTAACTTTTAGGGGAAATATAAACAAAGACACAAGATCAGAAACAGGCTTGAATTTTTTAAGGCATATGATAAGGAAAGAGAGTTCTGAAAATTTGATACTCACAGGATATATATTGAAGGCAAGAAGGTTACAGGAAATCAGCGAGCAACTTGCCTAACGAGGTGATGCAAATGTTTGTATGAACAGGAGGTAGAATAGATAGCAAAAAGACAAACCTTACTAAGAGATAGAAAGTACAGGAAATTGTGGAGAGTCATGATCGACCATGTTCTGAAGGAACATGAGATATAGAACAAATAATAATTGAATAATTGCGAATATTGATTCATAAATATATATATATATATATATATATATATATATATATATATACAGTGTCGGATTTACCTATAGGGTTAGCAAGATGAAGCCTAGAGCCTCAAAATCTAAGGGGCCTCCAGCCAAGGTCTATAGTATTTCTATACTGTCAT
>CAHIKZ030001953.1:135000-137500 GCA_903632075.3 Acanthosepion pharaonis | reverse complement strand
GGCACAGTGGATAAAGGCGTCTTATTTTTAAATAAGAAATATCATCGCTTTCGTTTTAATATTAATATTATATGAAATAATATAATAATATTACATAAAATAATATAATAATATTAATATTATATGAACAAAATTACTTAGCTTTTCATATACATTGAGATAGATAAATAGATAGATAGATAGATAGATAGATAGATAGATAGATCTCAAAACTATAGCTCTATGGATTTTTTTTTACTTCTGTTGGTAATACTGCCATACTCACAAATTCTCTAAGGTGCCTGGGGGGGTCTTAATTGTGGCCTCGGAATTTTTCTGAATATTCAATAAACGGGGGAGGGATAAAATCATTTAAAGGGTCAAAAAGCGCGAAATTAAAGTCGAATACTTTCCTCAAGGGGAAAAAAAATCATATAAACGTGCACTCCTGTCTATTAGGGACCTAAGAGTCCAGGGGCATGTGTACAGTTCTGTACTTACCTTTCACGCTTATAGAAAAAAAAAATCTGTCTTTATGGATGGCATAATTCTTTGAATAAGTTGCGAATCACTCTCATATTCCTGTTGAGAGAAATGAAAACAAATGTAGATCCACATTAAAATGAAATCCCCAGTTTTATCGCGTTATATTAAAAACGAGTTTTTTTTTTTTTTTGTTTGTTTGTTTGTTTGCAGAGTCGCTTTTTTTTGTTGTTCAACTGAGTGACAGTATCTTCTGGTTTAGTATTTTCTTTTATAGGTCTTGGCTTTTTAAAAAATAATCTTTTTGCAATTACGCCACGGTATATACTCGAGTCACAGGCGACCGTTGAAACCTAATTTTGAAGCTAATGTGACAACAGTAAAAAGATATATACTTTTGTCAACGGTGTAGCCGGGGCCAGCAGTACATACGTTAATTTCATATCTCATGTGTGGTGATCCCCTTAAAATTAATTTTAAAATTAGGTCTTCAAAAGTTGTATAATTCGCAAATATATACAGTATTTAAAAAAAAAACAGCCTTATTTTATCATAAATTCTTTTTTGTTCTGGTTCCCTTCAGAACGTTGGAGATTATGGCTCTCCACAACTTTTTATCCCTTGCATCACGAAGCAATTTGTCTTCTTATTATTCCTTTCTGTTCATATTCTGCCATCGAGTTACATTTACTTTACTCATGAGGTATGTCACTCACTGTTTCATGATTTCTAGTGAGTGTCAAATTTTCCAAGCTTTCTTTCCGGAAATTTTAACAGGTTCTTTCTCTTCACTTTCATTCCTATTTTCCGTAAAACTTCCTTGCTGTTCCCTTAGCGTAACGACATTCCGTAATTTAAACAAACAGTGAATATCATAATTGCCAATTGTAGAACAGATAACAGAATTAACGGTTTTTAATTTTTTTTTTTTTTGTCGAAAGCCGTTAAAAACGAACGGCGGCTTGTAGAGACAAGAATTCGCGTTTCTGATGCGTTAATCGAAGACCAATATAATTTGTTCTTTGAAAATAGTCCCAAACCTCCATGGCTGGATTGAAGCCAGTTGGAGTCACTGTTCCCACTTAGAACCCCGACACCTAAGGAAGCCATGGACTAAGGAAATCTGCTCTCGTCTTGTTAAATACGTACAACACATTGTTATATCCGATTCACAAAAACATTCCAACCGCGATTTTTATCTTTTTCTGCGTTCTTAAAAAGTCAGTAAATGTTTACTTTGTTTATATTTCAAATGTTTTCAGCTCCACTTTAATGAAATGATATTTTATTTATAGAAAGACATAAAAAAATGATATCGATGAAAACTTTCAAATGACGTTTATACAACTATGGGCGTAACACCTTTTTCTAAAATCTTGTCCGGGAATCTGGTTTCGGCAAAAATGTTTTCAGTTTGTTTGTTTTCCTGATGGAATAAATGGATGCTGGTTCGGTTCCTGGCAGGGACACAAATGTTTCTTTAGTAAGATTTATCAGTTTAGGTCGATTGTTATTAATTTCATTGTTTAATAAAATAAAAAAAAATAAAAAAACAAGGTCTCAACACCCTCTATACCCTTACTTACACTAAAAATAGCACTTATAGTAAAATACACACACTTATACACACACACACATATGTATGTGTGCGTATTGATGTAACAGGAAAGAACACTTAGATTAATGATCCAAAGTTCTTTAGTATGTATGATTTTATTTTTTTTAAGAAAAAAAAAAACAGTGCTCGATACAGAAGTAGAGCTTAAATTATAATTATTTCTTTTAAAAATATGATTCCCTCACCTCACAGAAATTACTATGTTTCAAAACTTAACTCAAGCCCTAAAGTTTAATTTCAATGTTATACTTAAAATTTAGAGTACAGTTACATTCTCGAGCGATGTTTTAGAATTTCCTCAGTGAGTTATTCTTTTAGAATTTCATCAGTGACTTATTCTAAAACATCGCTTCAGAATGAAACTGTACTGTAAATTTTAAGTCTAATATTGAAACTAAGCTTTAGGACTTGAGTTAAGTT
>CAHIKZ030001953.1:80000-130000 GCA_903632075.3 Acanthosepion pharaonis | reverse complement strand
TGTTTTTTCCGTATATTTTTCTTTTTATGCTGTCGGTCTATATTTGCTATATATATATATATATATATATATATATATATATATATATATATATATATATATATATTACACAAACAAATGAAATCAAGGTAAATTTAAATTTATGCTCAACACGTCTAGAAATGTATATATAAGTGTGTATTTTGATAGAAATCCTCTTCGGTACAAATTTCCTTAAAGATGGCTGACAAGGTACTGTAATTAAGATTTTTATTCCATTTTTCTTGCATTCGTACAAGAGATTTCTTTTCTGAACATAAAATGCATAAAAATTGCCTAACTACCGTCCTATCAGTCTCCTTCCCCTCTTCGGCAAAATCTTCGAAGCTCTAATCAATATAAAATGGTTAACCACCTCACATCCAATAATCTGCTCTCAGACAAGCAATATGGTTTCCGCTTTGCCAGATCTACAGCCGATGTGCTCACAGCCATCACGAAACAGTCTACCAACTCTCCAAAATAACGGGGAAGCCCGAGCCGTGGCACTAGATATCTCCAAAGCATTTGATAGGGTTTATCACGCCGGCCTTCTCCGCAAGATCCAGGGTTATGGCATTACGGGTCAATTATATAACGTAATACAATCATTCCTGTCAAACCGTGAATTGAAGGTCGTTCACAACGGATTCTCCTCCAGTTCCTATCCCACGAACGCAGGAGTTCCTCAAGGCTCCATCCTAGGCCCCACTCTATTCCTTATCTATATAAATGACCTTCCTGACGCCGTAAAAACATTCAAGTCGGCATCTACGCGGATGACACCACAATTTATTCCTGCCTCAAAAAAACAAATCCAGTCTCGCTGACAAAACTCACCTTGCCGTGCGCCTCGAAAAGGACCTCCAATCGATTGTGAACTGGGGCAAGATTTGGCTGGTCAACTTCAACGCTTCGAAGACTAAACTGCTCTCTATTAATCACCACAGAGATATTTTCCCTTCCCTCCATTATAATGTCTGACGCTCAACTTCCCGAGAGCAACTCTCTGCGGCTTCTCGGTCTCACGTTGACTGCTGACCTGAGATGGAATAAATACATCGAGTCAATTGCCTCGTCCACTGCGAGGAAAGTTGGCTCCCCTGAGCCGTGCTAGGAAATTTTTTCCCTGAGTCGATCCTCCAGATATACAAATCCAGAATTCGCCCCTGCATGGAGTATTGCTGCCATATATGGTCTGGCGCCCCTTCTGTTTGCCTCAGGGTTCTTGATAGGCTCCAGAGGCGGATATGCAATATGGTTGGCCCTGCCCTGGCGTCTAGTCTACAGTCACTTTCTCACAGACGCACAGTCGCCTCCCTCTGTCTGTTCTACAAATACTTTCATGGAAATTGCTCCGAGGAACTGCATTCGCTGGTTCCCAAACTTCATGAGTTCAAGCGCCCTACGAGGCTGGCATCCCGCTCTCACCCCTTCACTGTCGAAACTCATAAATGTAGCCGTCTCTTCTACTCTAATAGCTTCATGTCTCGCACCTCTCGCCTGTGGAACTCTCTTCCCTTCTCCTGTTTCCCTGAGAGTTATAATCTCCAGCTATTCAAGTGTAATGTCAATCGACATCTCCAGTTGCCTTAATCTATCTACTACCCTCATCCTTTCTTCTATCACTCCTATCTGATCTTCCTATTTTCTGTAACCCCTTGCGTCCTAGTGGCTCCCCGCCTTGCTTGGGGTGAAATGCTTAAAAAAAAAAAAAAAAAAAATGTTCGATATATCTGAGCGCTTTTGGATATCCTATTAGACATCACCAAGTATTTAAAAAAAATTTAACTGAATATATAGAATTTATATATGCGTATCTATCGTGATGGAATTATTTTTTTATTTTTAAAACACGGTCAACAATTCTGGCCGTGTTCATAGTTGATATTATTGAGTGTTGACTTTTTCTTTTTTTTATTATTAATGATTTCATTATTTTTAGCCGTTTATATATATATATATATATATATATATATATATATATATATATAGCTTTTGCTAGTTTGAAGAGAGCATTACCAATACCTCATATTATGGGGTACCATAAACTTAGGTAGGCCATCAAGTTTTTTGGTATTCTAATAGAATACAGCCCTAGAATACCCAAACTTTATGGTTTCCCTAAACCCCCCGAAATCGGGTATTCCGATTTATATCAGGTAGCGCTCTCCATATTATATACGTTATGTCGGTGGGGGAGTGATTGAAGCCGAGATGCCAGGTCATGAGCAATAACAGATTCTTCTTTGAATTTTATCAAGGATCTCTAAATATATAGCAGGAACACAAAGATGAATGGTAGACTTATAAATATGTAAGATAAATACTGAAGAGAAAAATTGTTTAGCACGATACAGAGAACCAACTTTCCTAAGAACAGGCCTAGCAATTGATTCAATATAATATTTCTACTTCATTTAAACGGAAATTATACTGAAGATGATGGTTTTAAAAGAAAATTCAATTAATTTAGAAAGAGAAATAGGGGTTTTTAGGGGAAAAGATAAAGCGAGGAAGAGGGGAAGAGAAGGTTTAGAGGGAAGAGGGGAAGAACACGAAGAGGGGAAATGTGTTTTGTGTGTGTGTGTGTGTGTGTGAAGGAGAGAGAGATTAGAGAGAGAGAGAGAGAGAATCAATTTAAAGAGAACTATCTGACCCTGATAATAATGGGGTATATCTCTGAAACTTGAAATAAGGATGCTGAGGATATCATAAACTGAGCGTGTGAGCAACGATGAGGTTTTAGAGAGGATGCAAAGAAAGAGGGGGCTTATACTTAACATCAGAAAGAGGCAGATGAAGTTCCTGGGACACAATGAGGAAGGAGGGCTAGGAGAATCTGATAACCACAGGTCGAATAGAGGGAAAGAGAGAGACAAGGGAGAGCAACGCATGGCATAAGTGGCGGGCTTAAGCAAGTGGATGACAGAACGTGGTTTGGGGGGAGGTGGCAGAGGGATGAAACATTGAGAGCTACAAGGAATAGGAGGAAGTGAAGAGCCATAATCGCCTACGTCCTGAAAGGACACGGTACATAAAAAGAAAGAAAGCTTTTGAACTTTTCTTTATCTATTAGCCTTTATTAGTTATTACCGCTCAGTTTTTTCTAATATTAAGTATTTTGATGGTAACTTCCTGCCAAAATTTAAACGCGTTAAACTGCAATAATTTACTGGACTATGCGGTTTTTTAGACGTTAACGGCTTGTATTATAGCTTTAATGTTTGTGTTTCTGTGTGCATTTGGTGTTTGTTATTTTTTCATATAAAAAATGTGTATTCAATATCTGCTTTCCGCCACCCACTAAAAATTAAATGGTGTTGATAACGTTGGCATATATGATACTGGATTTTAATACTCAATACAATCTTTTCATAATATGAATTAATATTAACGAACCGATTTTGGTAGAATTTTCATTGCATACTCTTCTATAAGCAATATACCGTGTTTTTTTTCCAATTTATAATATCTCTCCATATTAAAAAATATGCTTTAAATTGTTTTGGAGAGTCTGATTTTATTTTGCAAACAGAGTGCAATATAATTTTCATTTATTTATAAGTAGACCCAAAGGTTATATGATAGAGAAAAATAATCTGATTAACACAGTATATCTGAATATTATTGTTTGTGATATGATGTGATTTATGCACGAATTTTGCTAAATTTCAGTAAGTGCCAAGTTAAACTACGATAGAAAGTTGTAGTTTAGTAACCAATATAAGAAATTAATATTGTTTTTTATTAGTATTTTTATTATCGATAATTCATTGTCTTAGAGAAAATGAGGATTCATACAATATTGTTTTTATATATGGGGGATTTCTAAGATCCTGTTTTATTGCTAATTGGTAATTGGTTAGATGTTTTAAACTTTTTTTTAATAAAAAATGTTAAGATATTTATTACAATCATTAAGTGATATGCAACGGCGAATTTTATTTTTAATGGCATTTTCATTTTCTTTCTTAGTAGGACGCACCTGGAACATATATTAATGATTTCTTTAACTTTGTTTCTTTCTTGGTGATTGCTTGTGTTATTCTGATAAAATTCCTTAAAGCTAATTTTATTTGATCGTCGGCGACACGACTGGGGAAGTTATTGTTGCTAAGTCTTTGTTTTACGTTGATCAGTTCCTTATAAAACTAATGGATCTAAAAAAGAAATTAGTTCAACATGGTTGATCATGTTCTTTGTAAACGGCTATTTTATATGCGTGTGGACATTCAATTTGGTAATTAAGAAGACAAGAGTTTTCCCTTGTGGTTTTTTATACACAGAAGTAGCAAAACTGGGATTAAATTAAACGTCAAAGAAAGTAATTCTATTACTAACATTTTTATTTAATAAGCTTATTTTATCGCTGGCACAAGACACCGCGTATGAGGTTTCTACGTACTACTCAATCGTAATTGCCAACCGGACTATCTCACTAAATTCATAAGTACAGTGTAGAGAAAATTTCGACACTATAGTTTTTTATGGAGTTTTTTTTTTCGTCTCAGTTTTTCGTTATATAATTATTTTTTAATGAAATTCACCCCAAGTAAGACAGTAGAACCACAAAGACATAAGGGTTTTCTGAGCGTGAAAGAATTAGAAAACAGAAACATTATTAAGGAGTGAGAACCACAGTAGTGTAATCAGCAAGAGAATAGAGAACGATTGACATTGCATTTAAGTTTTTGAAGATCAAAGTTGGCTGGAAAGCATTAAGCCGGAGAAGATTTCCACATTAGAAGTGCGAAAAAAGAAACTTTATTTATAATTTACACTTTGTCTTTTACCAATTCAGGTGTAAAAAAAAAAACCACTAACCTTTTTTAATAATCTTAAATTACGCTTAAATTCATAAAAAATATAGGTACCATAGTGAAGAGATCATCCGAAAAATTACCATGAAAGTATTTATATAGAAAAGGCAAAAGACAACTTTAATTTATATTTATATATATACATATATATATATATATATATATATATATATATATATATATATATATATATATTTGTATAAAGGAAAATATAATTGTATATAGGACAACTGTATTATTAGCTGACATGTTTTGTCCAATGTGGACTTTTTCAAGGTAAAAAGAAATGAATTTATTGAAAACAAAGTAACTATTAACAAGAGACAAAATATCTTTAACAACAAGAAGAATTTAGAAAAAAAGCTATTGTATTCATATTGTCAACTTAAAATTGCATCAAGTACTTTCACGTGTAGAAATATTGTTTTTATTGTTGTGTTGACAGATTCAACCATTTTCTTTTGATTTCTTGATATAGTTGTGTACGTTGGCTTGGAAAACACATTCAGTAACCTACAATACTCATATCATTTCATCCACAACGCAAGAAGAAATACATACAAAATATACAACCGAAACAAAAATAACATAATCCGTAATGATAAATTACATGAAAACAGATGCATGATACTACCGACAAACTCTGTCACGTCCACTATCCAGAATAACCTATCCCATAAAGAAAATAACTCACTCAGAAGGAAAATCCTCGAGAGTGCCGCCATTGAATATTATCCAAATATTAATCTACGCCCTGTTTTTTTTACCAATCTCACCTTTCTTAACAGAATCACTACTCTCCTAAGCCAACATACGCAACAAAGGATTAAAATGTAATAAAATAAAAAAAATACTTTAATCTTTCCTTTTAATAATAACATAAACATTTTGACGATAAAACTTTGTTTTTGTTACGTTTGTGGTCTTTTTCCATCATGGTATGCTTTTTTCTTTAGAAATTTTTTGGAGGTATCTATTTTATGCTTATATGTTCTTTAATGTTTACGCCGATTCAGCTATTATTTTCAGGGTCTGCATTGTGAGCAGTCACTTTATCCACTTTTAAGATTCTGTAACAATTAATCCTTAATTAGGAAGGAATGCGAGCGTCATAAGGACAAGCAGTTTAATGAGTTACATAACCAAACTAATGAAATGAATCCTGGTGTATGGAGTGCGAACCTGAATTAAACCCTAAATAGAGCAAGAATAGTGCGGCTTTGTCAAGGCTACCGGAATAAGAAATGCGATATCCATGATCAAAATAGTATCAGAGTCAGCAATACAAATGCATGACGATGCCAACAAGGACTGCGGCCCCAGTGAGGAACCAGACTGGGATCGAAAAGTCTGCAACTGGAACAAACTCTACCCAGCGATAACAGGAGGGAAACCTCTATATTCATTAAAAGAACCCCCCTCCAAAAAAAATAAATAAATAAATATATGGTCTAGGGAAGAGTATATTGAAGTAATGATAGCATTTTACACTGCTACGATAAATTCGACAATAGCAACAACGACCAAAGTCGCTTATAATATCTGGCGAGAAAAACATCCCTCAGGCTAAACTATCCAATGTCAAGCTTGATATCATCAGGAAAAAACAGTACCTGACATAGAACTCGAAAGCACCTGAGAAAACAAAAAATACATTAAACGTTAACATCGAGGGTCTAAATGCCAACAAACCAGAGGAGACACATGTAAAGGAACAAATAGATACGAGTTGTAATAATCTCTCTGAGGTACACAAGCAAATAGATGAAGATAATGACGAATATGAGGGAATCAGAGATGACAAAAACATCCGCTATACATGGGAGAATATAAAGGATATGTCTTTCGAATAAAGGTCAACAATTCCAAAAGTAAGAAAGAACCATCACGTGAAGGAAACCATCAACCTCGCTAACCAAACAATTACAAAAATAAGGGATGAACCGGAAAGACCGATGAACCTGACAGAAGTTAATCATCTTATATACGTGGCCTCGGTAACGATCGCAGAAACAATAGGTGAAAAAGTAAACACACAACGGAAAAGAAAAAGAAAAATGTCAGTCTGGAAAGAAATAATAGAAACCTAAATAAATAAACTACTAGGACAATTGTTAGTTTTAAGTGAAGTAGACAAGGGCTCCAAAATGAAAGAAAGGAAAAGGAGACAAATGAAACGAAGCCTTTGCGTAAAGAATAAGACTGACGTACCAAAAGTTAAAGAGAAGCTGAAACAATAAATTCAAGCGAAAGTACAGAGAATCAGGCGTTATGAAAGAAGAAACAGATTCTTCTGGCAAAACGAAATCTTCAAAGAAGATGCCAAGAAACTATATCGAGGACTGAGAAAAATAAAATAGCGATAAATGACCCACCTAATATCCAGAAATGGATCTGGAAACTCAGGACGTAAGATGTGGGAAAACCAAAAAATGCTATTAATATTAAGAAACAACATGGATGCATTTGCAAAAAAAAAAAAAAGCAAGAAATAAACCAATAAAGATTTTTGTTAAAAAAATGGACGGATATCAATATTATTGAAACAAAAAATGACATTGTTAAATTAAAATCACCCAAAAACAAAGACCAGGAATAGACTGAATAGACAATTTTGGATGTAACAAAAAAGGATAAAACTTGAGAAAACAATTTAAAAAGAGGAAATTACGGGTTCAAGGACCAAATAATTATCACTAAAACTATATTGGAAGAGGTAAAAACAAGAAAAAGAAGCTTATCGATAGAATGAGACGACTACAGAAAGGCGTTTGACAGTGTACCAAACTCATAGATAGAGAAGGGCCTAAAAATATACAAAGTATGCCCCACGACGGTCAAATTTCTAACAGAGAGCATGAACAACTGGAAGATTACACTAAACCATACAAAAGGATCATTAACATCGATACCAATCAACATCAAAAGCGGGAACTTCCAAGGGGATTCATTGTCACCACTACTCTTCTGCCTTGCATTAGCGCCACTCAGCTGCCTACTGAACAACAGTAACTATGGATACAACTCACAGAATGGCAAACGGAATCAGCTATTCTATACCGATGATCTTAAAGAGTTTGCCAAGGATGACAACCAGCAGAAAAATCTACTCAAAACCTTCAGCGATAACTTTAGGATGGAGTTAGGAATCGTCAAATGTGCCAATGCCGTCATCAAAGCAGCGAAAACTACAGATTTAGACCTTGATATCAACAAGATTAAGGAACTAGAACAAGATGGTAACACATATACTCATGAATTAATGAAGGAGATGGAATACAACATAAAGAAAAAAATCCGAAAAGAATACTATAGCAGAGTGTTTTTGAAACTAGAAAGCGAGCTTAATAAACGCCAATAAAATGGAGGCTTTCAACACCTTATCTATACTCGTAGTAAGACACAGTTTCGACATTATTAAACAGAAGTTGAATGACATTAAAAGATTGAACTCCAAAACCATAAACATGCTTACCTAAATGAGAATGCACCACCCGAAATCAGATGTTCATAGGCTGTATGTACCAGGAGCTTTAGGAGGTCGAGGTCTAATCTAACTTGAACTAACTCTAAAAACTACAACAATCGGATTGGAAGAATACCTCACCTAAGCAGTGACCCTCTCTTACAAATAGTAAAACATCAAATCCTCTCCATCAACAAAGGAGCTGCACTCTTCAATATACCGCTTAATATACCCGAAACCCTACCAACAAAAACACAAAGCGAATATTATCTACTCCAAACAAGTAAAACTAAAAGCTAAACAACGTGGCCAAATGAAATTACAAAAAAACTGGGAGGACAAGGTGTTGCATGGCAAATACCTAAAAAGAACGAAAGAAGCAGATGTGGACCAACAGAAAACACATCAGTGGCTGAGGAGCACCGGGTTGAAAGCTGAGACAGAAGGCCTAATTATTGCAGCTCAGGACCAAAGCCTCGCAACCAGATCCTATCACTGTCACATAATCAAGGATGGAACTAACCCGAAATGCAGGATCTGCGGAAAATATGATGAAACTGTCGACCATATTATCTCAGGATGTCCGGAACTAACAAAAATTTAATATACCCACAGTTATAACAAGGTAGCGACATATGTGCACTGGATGTTATGCAAGAAGGACAAAATCGAAACCACTGAGAGATGGTATGATCACCAAACAAACACACTTACACAAAATAACAATGTAACTATCCTCTGGGTCATGCCAATTCAAACTGAGAGGGAAATAAAAGCCAACAGACCTGATATTAACATAAAAGACAAGAAATTCAGGAAGTGCATGCTTATTGACATAGCAGTTACATCTAAGAGAAACACCTCCATAAAAATTATCGAGAAATTGTTTAACTACAAGGAACTGGAGATCGAGCATAACAGAATGCGGGGAATGAAGACTGAGACTGTACCAATAGTAATCAGATCTCTGAGCCTCATGAGAAAAGGAATGGACAATTTTAGGTTAACATCAACATAAAGTCGCCTAACGCCCGACAGGGAACATCCCATATAAAGAAAAGTGATATCAATTAAATGGCAGTTCTCCACCATCCCCTACCAGATATAAAGAAAAACATATACTAAATTATTTGCCCGGCTTATTAAAGAAAGCAGGAAGACTCCTATCAATTGAATCATCCATATTCACAACGTTTCGGCCGTTATACGTTCCGGCTTTCTTCAGGTGATTGGAATTTTGAACCAAATCCTTTATTTCGCCCACCGGAGTCCGGTTTGAAATCCCAATGATCTGAAGAATCCCGGAGCGTACAACGGCTGAAACGTTGGGAATATGGCAATGAAGATGAAGATAACAGTCCGAATAAGGTAAATAATGCAAGTAATCATAATACCGCATCTCAGAGATATAGACAGATGCACAAATGATAATAATAGCAATAATATTAATACTACTACTACTATTAATAATAACAATAATAGAAATTTTTGTACCCACAGTTTTACATTAACCACGAATCCAAAATGATTCAAATGAACTGAAAAATATACGCTGTACAACGTGAACAAATACTGTTTTACGTTAAAGTTTTGAAGTGTTTGGAATATATTTGTCACAGGTGGATATTTACTAAGTTTAATTTGACACAAGATCAGTTGTAGTAGAGAGCCCACAATGAGGATCAGCCTCTACAGAAATTTAAAAGAAAATGCTATATCTTTTTAGGACGTAAGCGATCATGGATCTCCACATTCTTTGTTCTTTATTATCTGTTAATTCTGTAAAAAAGAACAATGAGAGGTCTCATGTTGCATACTCTACGGTTTTGAATTCCCAACTGTTTTTCTCTCAGACTGGCAAAATTTGAATATTAGAAAGCCAAGTTTATATAAAAAAAATCAAAATCAAATAATAACAGATCCATATTTTTCATCCAATGGTGTGAAAGAAAATGCCACAGTCTAGGCCAGAACTTGAACTCGTCTCACTGGCTCCATATCTGATAGAAGTTACTCAGTAAAGGAAAGATACAAATTATTTATATAGGATAGCTTAGTCAGGTACAAGGCTACAATACAGGGTGTCCAGTACGGATCGAACTCACATGTTTAGGTTTGGTTTGGTTTAATTTGTTTTACCGTATATCAACCTCAATGTGTTATTTAATGCCGACGAGATTTTTAGGATAAGTTTGTATGAATGGAAGAAATCAGTTTGTAGATCAGGTTTCATTGACGTATTTTTGTAAAGAGTTTTTTTTTTGTCAAGAGTCAAATGTATTGCTGGTAATTAATATTTTTTCCAAAAATGTATTACTGGTAATATTTTTTCCAAAAATGTATTACTGGTAATATTTTTTTCAAAAATGTATTGCTGGTATTTTTACTATAAAAACCTACTTTTACACTTTCATAATGTTTTTCACCCCAGTTTTGCGATTAACTATTTGCTCATAGCTGGGACCCTGAAAGGCGCTACCACACCGGGCCAGAGTGTATCTGGGAACAGCAACAATTAAAAGGTAGCTCAATGCTCCTCAAAACCTCCTGATCAGAGGCCTTGCTGCCGGATGTAATTTATCGTCATACCCAGGATGCATTTAAATGTTTAAAACTTTTTAAAAACAAGCTGGGGCAGAGGAAGAGAAACAATTTTTACAAGTAATATTAACTTTCTACTGTTAAAAATACGAATAAGAATTTTTCTTTGGAGCATCAAATGCTTATAAAATTGTCAACGAATTGGTCTTTATTTAAAACTATTTTTCTTTATTGTTTTCCTTCTTATATCATTAAAATATATGAGTTACTTTGTGTCCGCTTCCCAAATAGTAAAGGTCGATTGTAGAATTTTCCACGGGCCCAACTCGTCAATAGCTTGTCTGTTTATTGTTGCTCCATTGTTACTGTTTTATTTTGTTGCTATCAGTAAATGGTAAGAAATGATCCACAACTCATTATCGATTCAGTATCCGTCTGTTAGAAAAGCAAAAGTAATCTCTTCGGGGTGTTGCATGTCTGTGATATTTATACAAAGGATATGAGATGGGTTTATTGACATAAACCCTTGTAAAGAAACAGGAATTCAACCGTGCAAAGATCGCCGATCTTTTCATAAAAGATCGGACCCTGCGGTTCGGATGAAACTGTTTGACCAGTGTATAGTTTCAGTTCGAACGTAGATATTACTGTATGACAAAAGAAATGGGTAAATGGAAAATAAAATTAGCGTGTTTTTACATGAGAGGTGTAACTGCAAAAGGAATGAATATATTACAAACAGAATACAAAATGCAACACAAATAAAACAGTTTTTATTTTCAAACTAAACAATGTCCCTATATCTTAAGGAAGATATATCGCATGTACGCGATATAACAAAAAGGAAATTCTTCTTGTTTTCTATGTGCCGTATCTCTTCAGAACGTGGGAAATCATGGCTCTTCACAATTTCTGATCCTTTGTAACTCTTAGTAAATTTTGCTATCTCTCCTAAACCCTGTTCTAACAAGCTCGTAAGCTAGATTATGCAATGTTTTACTCTTTCTTGCTGTCAAGATATTCTGGGAGTGTCAGATGTCCAAAGCCCTCTTTACTCATTATATATTTAAAAAATTCAATTGACTTATCCTGAGATTACGTATAAATGCCCTTTTTGTTGCCATTTTCTCTAAAACTTCGTCATTTCTCACATTTTCAGTCGATAGTATTCTCAGCATCCTTCTGTATAATTATATTTCTGTTGTTTCAAGTCTCTTCTTCATCTGTGACATTGTCCAGTATTTACTGGAATATAGGAGAATCGATATTAAAGTTTATTAGTCTTTGCTTTGTTTCTAACAAAATCTTTCTGTTTCTTCGCAAAAGCATCTTTCACAATCATAAAGCGCTTTCAAATTTCGGTGTCGTATTTATCGTCCCCTGTCACTATTGAAAAAGAGAAAAATAATTCTTTTATGTTCATCTTTTTAATAAATGTTGTCATTCCCTGTAGATATCGTTTGTATTCAACCCTCATTCTCTGTTATATTTCTGCTATCATTCTGTTCTCTTTCTTATTTGTTCAATGATTGTCTTTTATTCAATTTGTTATATTATGAAATGGGTTAAATCAGACAGATTATTTAATTTATTTTAAAAAATTTAAATGTTTAAATTTAATTTTTAATTAATGTTTTAAAAATTTAAATGTTAAAAATTAACGTTTACATTTCGGTGTTATATATATATATATATATATATATATATATATATATATAAAATCATCCTAATTATTTCTATTTGTATATCCTTATTGAACCGGCTTCTAATGCTTTGTACTGAGTGTCTTGGGATAGTATAGCTTTAGCTCGTGGAGGTTAACCTATGGGTCTCGAGAAAACTCATTATGAGTTCCACCACGGAATATAATGATCGAGCGGTGTCATATCGAGTCTAATTCGTTAGCTCTTCGTCACTGAGGTCCGATGGTATGGCGTTTGCCAGATAACGTAACTGTTCTGGTTTCAATTCTCAGTAGTGGATCCGCACTGCTGATGAGTCCCAAATATAAGACTAAACGGCTCTCCAGTTTACTGAATTCATGCATTTTGCTGAGGTTTCTTCTTGACTCGATTAATTACTTAATTATGTTTATTTCAAATCCTTCTAATTATATATATATATATATATATATATATATATATATATATATATATATTTATTTAATTACACATATATTTATGTTTACAGATACAACTTTTCATGAAAATCTGAGTCGTACTGTAAATTTAAGTATATTCTTTTATAACTCTGTTTAACTTTTTGAGCATTGTTTTATTTACAGCAATGATTAAATAAATAGTCATTTCCTCACCTGTATGTGTATGTAATCGCTCATATATGGTTGATCATATCCCTTTATTTAGATCATTTACACCATTTTGAGATCAGCAACAGTGTAAAGCAGGGCTGTGTCTTAGCCCCGGTCCTATACAACGTCTTCTTCATCTACATGCTGACCCACGCTGTTCAGGATCTGGAGCAGGGAGTCTACATTCACTACCGCTTGGACGATTCCCTCTTCGACCTTCGTCGTCTCCCTGTCAAGACAAAGAGCCTCCAAGATCTCCTCCAGGAAGTCCTCTTTGTTGATGACTAGTGGCCCATTCAGAGTCTGATCTGCAGTTGATGCTGGTCCGCTTCTGAATGCCTCTAAGCCATTCATCTTTACCTGACTATCTGTTTCACGAAGATTGAGTTAAAAAACCAGCCCACACCAAACAAAAAACCGCATCTTGAACTTACAGAAAGGCGTTATGTTATTTAAACAAAGATATGTACCATCAAAGATAGCAATCTTATATGTCAGTATAACAGAATATCATCATTGATGTTGAATATCTTTGTTCAAATGTCCGTATAACCACTCTGAAGATGGCTCATGTGAGCCGAAACATTAGATCAGGGAACAGCTTAATAAAAAAATATCCAAATGTTGGACAATTTTTTCAACCGAAATTAAAACACATATACGGAGTTTAGAACGGCTCATGATCAAACATAATATAATAAGATTGTCAAGCAGCTCAGTTCTTAGAATCAACAGCCAGCCAACCCGCACATATCATTTGATTATAGTGATGAAGACTTGTGCAGAACGAAACACACTTTTTGAGCGAGCCGAATACAGAGAACTGGTACACAGTATTCCACGACGCAGGTTTGAATTCAGAGTTGTCCTTCTCCTATACCGTTCACCAGCCAAGGCTATAGGATCCAGTCTTCCTGCTATTTACTCGTACTTGGTGTGGTGAGAAGAGATGGATTCATACCTTTACAAGGGTATTAGTATGTAAGGAAATGTAATGAACTTGATTAGAATTCGAACTCGGATCTTTGATTTCTCAATCCATTACTCCATGGTACCATATATATATATATATATATATATATATATATATATATATATATATATATATATATCAGTTTCATAATTTTTCAAATATCGCATCAGTTTTTTTTTTTTTTTCTATTTATTTTAGTCATGAAATATATTTAGTATGTTTTTTTCTTAACTTTGATGAAGTTTTATTGCTGCAGGAACCCTTGATTTTTTATGTTTAGTCTTTCATGTTTTGAAATCGTTTTAGAGTCTATATCATATAGTATTTTTTCGTTACTGGTAAGGATTTGCTGAATTTCTTATTGTAATATGTTTTGTTGGTTATATGCGATTTCATAGAATTATCATGAAACAAATGGATACTTAAAAACGTTATATATATATATATATATATATATATATAGAGAGAGAGAGAGAGAGAGAGAGAGTGAGAGAGAGAAAGAAAGACTGACAGACAGCTAGAATTCTGTTAAACAAGTTTTCATATATTCGACTGTCTGTCTCATATTATTTAATCAATTCTCGAATATTTTGTTCAGCCGAATCAAAATTGTGGATGAACTGTTCGAAACAGAACAAAGCATAAGCTTTGGACAGTTTATCCGTAAAATTGATTCGCTTGTTCAATTCAACATCTTACTCGGAAATTGGAACAAAATTAAAAAAAAAAAAAAACGTAAGCGGACAGACCTCGTCGCTTTAACGTCGCAAGTTATTGATAGGAAGTTGAATATTGCTGTCATATATGGCCTTAGGCTCTTACTTTATATCTCAAGCATCTTGACAAAGACCAAAGAATGGTCAGTGATGTAATCGATCCTGACCTGGCATCTCGACTTCAGTCACTTTCTCACCGACATGACGTGGTTGCCTACAAATATTTTATGACAATTGTTCTGATGATCTTCGATTGACAACTAGGTTTCCTTGTTTTAATGTTGAACTACCCAGATGCAACTATATGTTCTCTTCTAATAGTTTCTTTTCTCGCCTGTCGAGCTCCTTTTAGATTTCTTGCTTCCCTGAAAACTGCAGTCTTCAAAAATGTAAATGCAACGTTAATCGACATCTTCTGTCTTCCTGAAATCTGTTATTTTATTGTCCTTTCTCCCTCCGTTATTCTTCTCATTCTCTTTCACTTGCTTGGGATGAAATGATAAAAGAAAAGAAAAAGTTAAATACTAATCAATCTAACTTCCTTTTAGTAAACTGCGAGGCTTGTTCTTCTTCCGACACTCGACAAATAGACAACTATTTAGTCATGAAATACCAGTCAGTCAGTTATGTACTATGCGGGATACACGCATAGGCGTTTTCGATACATGACTGACGAGACATTTTTTCCCCGCAGTAGGTTGCCATTTCTTTCTGCGGTAGACCTGTTGCCATTCAAGGCTACAGAACCCGGTCTGTCCCGCTATTTTCCCATAGCTGGAGGAGAGAAGAAGATAATTCTTACCTTACCCAAGAGTATTAGCCCGAAAGTGAATGTAATGGATTCGACTGGAATTCGAACTCGGCTCTCTGATTCCTCAACCCAAGCCGCTATCCATTACTCCACCGTGCCTCTGCTTGTATTTAATATAGACAATTTCAAGCACTTTCAATTTGTGATCTGAACAGGCTCTACTGAAGACTGAGAAAAAAATCAATCAGAGACTAACCAGAGGATGGAGGCGACAATGAAGATTCATATAGGGCAGTATGAAAGATTTTGTCAATACTTAAGGTTCTCCGATTGTGCTTTATCTAACAAGTAATCTGATTTGTGCCTCGCCTTTTAGCAGAGTTTTTTTTTCTCAGTTGTCTACAGAACGGTCTCCTTGTTTAAGTTGGTGAATGCTGTCATAATCCTTGCCTTCAGTTCATCAAGAAGTTTTGTTGGTCTCTCGCGCAACTGCACCCCACACATAATAATCAACAGGGTGATGTCTGGGAAGTTAGGTGGACAGATATAAGGGGTGATATGGTCGCAGAAATTATCTGAGAGACATGACTGAATTCTGCTTGTGTGACATGGCGCTTAGTCCAGACATAGAGTCTTCCAGCATCATGCAACTCTTTCCAATTCCTCTGCAGTGTTCTCAGATTGACACCCAAACACTCTGACATGTTCATATTGGAGCTTCCGGTACGAATGCCAAGCACTACAACGTGCCGTTTCCAAATTTCTGGTGGAGTGAATTGCATCATGGTGCTCTTTTTCTCACAGACTGTGCCCAACTGTCCCTACTATAATGTGAAGTGGACAAAATCAAAAACAAACAACGCGCATGCATGAAATTTAAACAATAAAATGGCGGCAATTTACCCATCGTACCCTGTACATAGTCTCCATTGATTTTTAACAAATGTCTCCTACCGTTCTACAAGCTCGTTAATGTTACTTTCGTCGAAACGTGTTTTGTTAGAAGAAGGAGTCAATGTTTATATCCTTTAAGTTATTTTGTAGAGACCGGAACAAAAAAGAAATCGGAAGGAGCCCAATCAAGATAATCTGGTGGGTGCTGGAGGGTGGGGTCCCATTTCAACTCTTTAAGGTTCTGCAAGGTCTGTTTTGCAGCATGCGGTCTTGTGTTGTCGTGGTGGAAAATGACACCTTTTCCATTTGCCAAAATCGTCGGTTTTTGAATAACTGCATTGAGATTGGTGAGTTGGTCGCAATACTTCTTTGCTGTCATTGTTTCGCCGAATGGAAGAAGCTCAAAGTGAATTATCCCTTTGCAATCCCACCAAACAGACAGCAATACCTTCATTGGATGTAAATCCTCTTTAGTCACGAGTTCTGCACATTCACACGCTTGTTTCCAACTTCATTTTGGTTCATAAACTATCCATTTTTCATCGTCAGTGACAATTCTGTTCAAGAACGGCTTCTTTTCGTGGGGTAACAACAAGGAAATCACCATAGAAACACGATCGAGTTTGTTTTGTTCCGTCAGAGAATGTAGTACCCACTTGTCGAGTTTAGAAACGAACCAAAGTCTCTTCAGATGGCGAAAGGCAGTTGAGATATCGATTTTCAAACTCTGAACAATCTCTTTCGTTGAAATGTTCAGTTTATTTTCCACAGTGGCAAACAGAGAGTCTTCATCGACATTGGAAGGTTGCCCGGAGAGTGGCCTATCTGTTAGGTTAAAATCACCCTGATGAAATTTGCCAAATGACTTTTTCATCGTCCGCAGCGCTGAAGCAAGATCTAAATAAACCTTCTGAATTTTTTTCCCGCGATTCCGACACCTACTCCTTTCCGAAATCCACAGAAAATAATATAGCGAAAGTGCAAATTTTCGTCCTCCATGTTTAAGGTATTCATTTGTGAACAAAACTTCAACATAGCCGGACTCGAAACTGAACGATGCAAGGCTTCAATCTAGAATACATCTAAAATTAACAAACAAAAAAACAAAACCAAAAATACACCAGTTTTAACTTGCGATCAGTTTACATTAACAATGAAAGTAAGGCACGAACTTTTGCAATGATCTGATATTAATAGTACGATAAATACAAAT
Organism: Acanthosepion pharaonis; assembly: GCA_903632075.3. Lineage (NCBI taxonomy): Eukaryota > Metazoa > Mollusca > Cephalopoda > Sepiida > Sepiidae > Acanthosepion > Acanthosepion pharaonis. Next base: position 112,294 of record CAHIKZ030001953.1, on the reverse strand, counting down.
ATGTCTTGATGATATTTACCGAGTTTATCTCATTATGTTCTTTTTCTATATAAATACGTTTATAAAACCATATTATAATTCTACCTGTTTTTTTTTTGTTCCTTAGCAAGTTAGCGCGTAGGTAACGCCCTGTCATTACCTTAGATAAATAATGAACCATTCCGTTTTGACTGCGAGGAAAGACGGAAGAAAAATAAAAATCATAGCAACGCTTTGGTTTTTGTGAGAAAAAGAAAGAAAGAAAGAAAAAAAGAAATAAAGAAAAAAGAAAGAATGAAGAAAAAGAAAGAAAAAGGAAGAAGAAAGAAAAAGAAAGAAAAAGGAACAAAAAATAAAAAGAAAGAAAGAAAAAGAAAGAAAGAAAGACGAAGAAAGAAAACGAAACAAAGAAAATGAAAGAAGAAAGAAAAAAGAAAGAAAGAAAAAGAAAACAAGAAAAATAAAGAAAGAATAAGAAAGAAAAAAGGGAAGGTAGAGGAGACGATAATACTCGCATGCGTTTAACGTCTGCTTCAGTGAAATGCAAAACCTTATCAATTTTGAATCTTTTCATTTTTACCCTCTTACTTCTTTAAAAATAATGACCTAAATTCATATTTATTATTACTATATTAATATTTCGTTGGTATTCTCAAATATTTATTGATGCAATAAGCGAATCTTCACGGTTATTTTATAGTCGTGAAACTCACAAGAAACATATTCAATAATTAAATTTGGAATTATGATTCATCAGAAAATTCAAATAGGAAAACGTGATAATCTTGACAGGACCTACTACTTGAACATATAGAATAACTGAATTAATATAAAACAGGTTTGTTATTTGTTGGTGGTTAATAATTAGTTAATTAATTGAAATAAACTAAATATATAATTATCTAAGTAATTTAAAGTGAATAATTAATTGGTAACTTTAAGTACTACGAGGGAATAAATGTTTCTACTTTTGGATCTTGTGATTGTTGGTGAGTTTTCAGTGTTTTTTGAAAAAATGAACATTGATTGTAAATATTTAAATGTTGTCTTGTTCTTAACGAACTCTAACGTAGTGCATATTTCAAAAACTAAAGAAAGAAAATAAGAAAAAAAAGAAAGAAAGAAAAAAGAAAGAAAGAAAAAAGAAAGCAGTGAGTTATAGTCGTTCCCATAATAAGAACTTGTAATATTCCTCTAATAATAAAGGTTTACGGCCATATTACGACGAAACACAGGTTCCCATACGATCACTGAAGATAAGCAACGTCAAGCCTGGTCAGTACCTAGATGGATGACCGTTTCGGAATAGTAGGTGCTGTAAGCTTGGATGTGCAGGTGGTGTAATGGCGCAGAATTATTAATCAGAGAGTTGAGTTCTAATTCCCGTTATGTTATCTATATTCACTTACGCGCAAATATTCCTGTGAAAGGTATGAATCCACCTCTTATCCTAGCTATGGGTTACTTACTAAGACTTGTATCACTAAACAATTATTATCTGAAAAAAATTCTTACATCCTAAAAATATTTTCTGGATTTAAATAACTTGCAAAAAGTTCATAAACTGTAGAAAACGAATCACTCAAAAAAAAAAAAATAAATAGAGGAATGGCTGAATGAAGTGAAGCCTCAAATTGGTCAGCTAGAATACTGTGGAAGGTGCTCGAGCTATGCTGTTAAATGAACTCTAGCAACACACAAGGATAAGGGAAATAATTTCAAATCAAGTCAGGGCTTCATTCTTTATTTCTGATCCACGCTGCTTAATGGTCGTAGAATGACGATCTAATATTTTTGATAAAAAAACAAACACGTGATAGAAATGGAAAGATCGAAAGACATGTAAAAATTTAAAAACACTTCTATTTTTTCATCATTATTTCCGGTTTTTATAAAGACTAAAAAGAAAGCATTTTGGCTGTGGATTCAAACACTTTGATCTTCAACCATCTTCACCCTGCCTTATACAAACAGTCACTTGTTCTTTTATTACTAGTTGGCCTACTATTGAAAATATTATTATAACAGTTATTCTCTCTCTCTTTCTCTCTCATCAGAGTCTATTTCAATTCAAATTAATCTCAAGTAGTTCAAGAATAAACGCTCCATTTCTTTTCATTGCTCAGATTTCCCCACATCTCTTCCCCTCGATAAATTCGTTGGGAGAGTTTAGGAGGGTAAAAAACTTCTTTTATCAATCGAGAGTTCAGTGAAGCGTTCAAGGCAAGAGAGCGAGCAGACAGCCTGCTTGACTGCCATTTTGAATCCGAATAGTCGCGATTATTTCCGTCGAGGCAACCATTGATTAGTAATAGTTCTTTTATTACATATCTTTTTTTTTTTGTTGCACTAATTTTTCCTTAGTCTTTTTGTATCAACAAGTATCACTTTCTTCTTTCACTCTTCTTCATCTTCTTCCAACACCTGCTTTCATTTCCTTTACCTTTTTCTCTGCTTTCTTTCAGACCAGCTTTCCATTCAAATATCATTTTTCTTTAAATTTTTTTTTTTTTTTCTATACCGAGTTTTTATCTTTCAATAAATTTTAGTCGCATTTTTTTTAAAATCCTATCTATTTTTTTTTTAAATTCTTCGCCTCTTTCCTTCTTTCGGACATTTTGTTTTCATTCAGTCTCATTACCTCCCTTCACTCAATTTTTATTTTCATTGTGCTGACAATTCACATCTGAGAGGTGATATTAGTTCAATTTTCTTTTTTTTTGTTTTGATTATTTGCCTACAATTATAACAACTACAGAAACGTCATTTCGGTTGGAGTCAAGGCTACGCCGACTACATTCCACCTCAAAAGGGTAATCCCACTAAACAGCGCCACATGTTTGCTCTACGTATTTCTACCTTTTGCAAACCTTACCTACTATCTAGTTTTTTGCTTCATGTAGAAATCATCCCTATGGCTACCATTTTATCTTTCGCTTTAAGCGAACTTTTGTCTACGTTTTTGACACTCGGGCAAACCGGGCCCATATCTACCATTTTCTCTTTCGCTCAAAACAAACCAATCTTTACGCTTTTGACACTCGTGCAAACTGGCCCGTATTTATTTATTTATTTATTATGCCTCTTGGTTCCTTGGGGAACATAGGTCCGCAACAACGCCTCTCCAACGGGCGCGGTTCCGGGAGATCCTCTTCAACTCGGCCCGTGTCGTGCCGGCTGTCTTCACCTTTGCGTCAACACTTCTGCGTTAAGTCTGTTTTGGTCGACGCACTTTTCGTTTCCCTTCTGGGTTCCAGTCAAGGGCCTGACTGGTGACAGTAGAGGCAGGCTTGCGGATGCAAATTTGCCATATGTCTATCAATTTGTCTTTCGTTCAAAACAGACCTATGTCTACTTTTTGACACACTTGCAAACTGGGCTTATATCTATCATTTTGTCTTTCGTTCAAAATGGACGTATCTCTACGTTATTGGCACTCGTATGAATCGTACCTATGTCTACCTTTTTGACTCTCGTGAAAATCGAATCTTTGTTAACCTTTCCGATTCTTGAGCAAACGGGACCCGTATCTACTTTTTAATTTTCCTGTAAACCGGACATCTGTCTATTAATCTATTGGTTATCAAAATGACAGAATTCGGCATTAAATAACCTGAGAAAGTTGTCGTTAACTAAACTAAACTAAACTAAACTAAACTACAGTAGTTGCATTATCTCTTTTATACTTTTTTTAATTCAGAATAATCAATGAGCACGGTGTAGAGCTGTTAGAACGTTAGCGTTCCGATCACGGGACCTAGGTTCAAATTTCAATATAGTCATTTTATCAATGACGTGAGTTCTTGATAACGTTGGCAAAAAATAAAACAGATTGACTGTTCGGAAGCCGTTTATATTTATACTAGCACGAATTCACAAGTCATCGTGACTGAGGATCTGAGTGACCGGATTATACGCTCTCTTCCAGGAACTGGAATTGTCGTCTGCTTAACTCGCCTGAAATATAAACCACAGTTTGTCTCTGTGATGCAGGAATACAAATGTACTTGAGAAGGCGTCTTCGACAGAGGTGAGATAGCCACCCTACCAGATAGGCATATTCTGAAACGAGCAGCCATTTATTATTATTCAATATGTCTGCAATCGCTTTGTTCATTCTTTTCATATCATCTTTTGTTCTTTGGAGTGCAGTGAAGCGTAGCTGTTAGTGACTTGGGTTCAAGTTCATTTTACGTCACTTCCGGGTCAATACCCATCGCGAACAGTATTAATTCAGCACTTGTACTAACGATAATTTACTCTGATTTATCAACAGTAGGCCAAAATGAAATATAAAAAGAGAGTGAAAAAAAAGGAAGCCCACGCAATTCATAAACATTTCTACAATCAATAACAAAACAAGGATACTAAAGTTATCAAAGAATGTGCGGGTAGTGTTTACTCGGCGCATGAAGTGGAATCGTCGAGCCGGGTTCAATTTCTGGCATCTTTCACTTTCGTTAAAGTAGGCTAGGCTAGGCAAAGGCATGAATCTGTATGTTCCCTTTTCTGTCGTGGGTTAAATTAGAAGCGCCAGACCGGATTTTATGTGCAAACTACAAACTGAAAATACCAAAATCAAACAAGTACAACAATTCTAATATCTGTTTTAACAGAGGACGGAAAGTGCGACACTGAAACCCGAAGATAGCCAAAGAAGTCTTCCAAAAGCTAAGCAAAGTATTAAGAAACAGAAAAATTTCGTTAGAAACAAAAAAACAAAAAACAAAAAAAACCTACTGAGCTGTTATGTAATATCAGTCCTACAATATAGCAGCGAATGTTGGACAATCTCCTCATAGATGAAGAGACTTGAAGCAACAGAAATGTTGTTCTACAGAAAGATGCTGAGAATTCCATAGATAGATGTTCTACGACGAAATTCTAGAGACAATAGAAACAAAAAATTCACATGTACTTAACATCAGGAAGAGATTGTTGAAATTTCTGGGGCATATAATGAGGAAAGACGGTTTGGAAAATGTGATAATCATAGGAGATAAAAAGGTAAAAAGGCCAGAGGAAATAACTCATAACCTACCAAGCGAGCTTGAGCGAATGGACGGTGAAAAAGGGTTTTGAAGAGATGGAAAAAAGACAAACGTTATTAAGAGCTACAAAGAATATGAAATGGTGGAGAGCTATGATCTACAACGCCCTGAACGGACACAGCACATAGAAGAAAAAGTCTGCTCATATATATGTTTGCTCTGGTCAAATCCACATCATGTCTGACGCCGAGTACTTAGTTGGTCATTTGAATCCGTGACGCAATATGTCTTATTTTCATGTCGCTATGTTACTGACTACGAGATATGCTTTGGTTAAACTAGACATAATAAAGCTTTTCAAAATATAAACTGTGATCTGAGATAGAATTGTAAGCAGCGATTCCATCATAAAATTCAATATGTGGAATTAATACCTGTCTATATTTCTTAGATGAGGTATTATGTACACTATTTACATTATTCGGACTACTGTCCTCATCTTTGTTGCCATATTTATCACAACGTTTCGGCCGTTGTATGCTCTGGACTTCTTCAGGTGGTTGGAATATCGAACTGAACCTTTTATTTCGCTCGCTGGAGTAGACTGTTCTAGTTCCACGTGCCACGTCTAATGGATGCCAGTTATCAATTATCTCCTGTTAATTCACCTCTCCAAGTTCTCCACATGGCATAGTGGATAAAGGCGTTGGTTATATCCAGTGACAAGACCCAGAGTTGTGAGTTCAATACCTGGTTACATCCATTAGCAGTGGAACTTCTACCCCAGGAAAATAAAGGTGCGAACTAGTTACGCAGTCGTAATTATTCTAGATAACCTCGAGGTAATGATTTTCTGAGCATCCATTAGACACCCAGTGGGATAGAATTCACTTCTCAGTTGTAACTAGAATAAGTTGCTAACCATTACACCATGAGGTGAAATTTTAAAGGTATCAGAATGGTGATAAAGAACTACATAATGGGTTACTGGGTGGTGAAAGTATAAAAAATAAAAAGATTATTAAAAAATGGGTAGAATAAAAGAATAGAAATTAAGACAGTAGAAACGATTGACATTGTACTTAAACTTTTGAAGATCAAAGTTGGTTTGAAAGCAAAAGACAGGAAGCTCTCCACGGGCGAGAAAAGAAACTGTTAGTATAGAACTTACGGTTTCATCTAGCCAATTAAACTGTGAAAGGACAATACCTTGTTGCCAATCTAATACTGTGCTTAAATTTGTAAAGTCTAGGTACCATAAAGGATAGTTCATGAGAACAATTACCAGGGACGGTACATTACGGCCGTGGGTAAGTGACTGAAGCCGAGATGCCAGGTCAGGACCAGTAACATTGCAAATTCCTCTTGGGGTTTTATCAAGAATCTCTAAGCACCGAACCATATGTGGCAACAATATTCGAAGCGTGAATGAATGGTAGATATAAGTATGTAAGATATATATCACACACACACACACACACACACACATATATATATAATGATCTGAAAAGACGATAAATCAGATGGAGCAATGTCGGGAGATTAAGTAGAATGAGGCAAAACTTTAAAAAATCTTTCTTCATATCCAACTCATTCAGTGCACATCTATCTATCTATCTATCTATCTATCTATCTATCTATCTATCTATCTATCTATGTCAGTCTATTCATATATACATATATCTATATATCAGTGTAATCGAATGTATCTACTTATATATCAGTTTATTCATCTCTTTCCCCCTCTCTCTCTCTCTCTATATATATATATATATATATATATATATATATAGAGAGAGAGAGATAGATAGATAGATAGATAGATAGATAGATAGATAGATAATAACATTAAAGTTAACACTCGGAGACGACAGGCTGTTTCATGCTAGACGCAATCGTCAGGCCGGAAACAGCCTGTCGCCTCTGAGTGTTAACTTTAATGTTCACTTTTATATTTATATTTACATACGCTCTATCTCTGATATTGAGTACTTTATCCAATAAAAAATATATTTCTGTATATATATATATATATATATATATATATATATATATATATATATATATATATAATAATATCTATCTATCTATCTATCTATCTATCTATCTATCTATCTATCTAAATCTGTTCATATATATCTATGTATCTAACTAAACCTATCCATATCTATCTACCTAATGGGAACTTCGACCTGGTGCAATGTTTAGCTAGTTTGTCTTGCTAGATCAGTTTACAACTGAGTAGTGAGTTCCGTCCTCATTGGGTGCCCCATTATTTCAGCGTTGCATTACATCTAAGCTATGCCTGGTAAATGCTTGTCTCTCTATCCAACCCTGTTCATATCTATTTCATAGATATTTGTTTTTTGCATCTATTGAGTGTAGCTGAAGTTTGAATTCTATTTTCCAACCAAAGCAGATGAACTGCACTAAAAAGATTCTTTTTCATTTTCTGATATTCTTTCACGCTCAGTAACTTAGTGTCTTAGTGACTTTATTGCCGTTTTCGGGATGAAATTATTTAAAAATTAAACACTTAAATTTAAATCAACAAATAAATTTTTCTAATTTTCTTATGAATTTATAAATGAAGTTCTCATTAATATTAATACAGTATCATTTTTTTCTCAAGGCAAAAAAATGGTAAAGGTTTCAGAATTAACTTTAGAATGTATATACAAAAACGATAATACCTACACAATAATTGGAATGACGGTAGATGTGCCAATCTATTTTTTACGAAGGAAATGATATCTTTTAGATTTTTATTTGCATATTGAAGAACTACAATCGGACAAGATATTACATTGTCAAGCTTCGGGATATGAAGTCATACAAAATTTGATTGTAATAATTTGTATTAAGCAATTGATATTGATATATATATATATATATATATATATATATATATATATATATAATATATATATATATATATATAATGTGAATGGGCGCATATGATTTCATTTGGAATTGTCTCTAGTATTTGTTGGAAAGACAGGATTATCCCTGTTGGTATGTTTGATTTGTCTATGTATGACTGACGGCTTATAAGGAATTATTTACAAAACTAATAAATTGTCCTTCAGGCTTACAAGTTCGAAGTTTATAATTAAGATAAAGGCAAGCAGCACGCCTTTTTAATAATTATTATATGAAAAAAATACCTGCAAGTAACTCAATCTATCGTCATATCTCTATAAATATACACATGCATATCCATGTATATATATATATATATATATATATATATATATATATATATATTTGAAGAGAAAGAAAGGGACTAAAATATATATGAAACACATATTTATATCTATTCATTCATATACATGTAGATGTTTGTGTATATATGAGTTTTTGTGTGTATATGAGAAAGAAAGAAAGAAAGAAAGAAAGAAAGAAAGAAAGAAAGAAAGAAAGAAAGAAAGAAAGATTGAAGGCATTAAAATTTTTTCGACCCGACTAAGTATCTCGTCCACATACCATCTGATATTTGGTCAGATTTTAAGAAATGGGTGGGAAAAATAAATTTTCAGCACCCACTTCGTAAACAATCAGACACACACTTAATATACAAAGACACACACCTAATATAAAAAGACACACACCTAATATACAAAGACACACACATAATATACAAAGTCACAAACCTAATATACAAAGACACGCACCTAATATACAAAAACACACACTTAATATACAAAAACACACACTTAATATACAAAAACACACACTTAATATACAAAAACACACACTTAATATACAAAGACATACACTGAATATACAAAGACACACACTTGATATACAAAGACACACACTTGATATACAAAGGTATTAATAGTTGATCTTTGTACGATTTCATACATATTCAGCTATTTATTTAATAAATATATGAAAAGTGCGTTCAAGCCTGAAACAGACTGTCACCACTCGGCGTTGACCTCAGTTTTCATTTTTAAAGTTACATACGCTCTATCCCCAAAAATATAGAATGATATATCGTCAGTTTAATTTTTTAAACATCACATTGTACCTGTTGCCCTTTATCACGATTTGTGTATTGAAGGAATTCACGTTTTCTATTTTTTTCCCTTAATGAAAAATATTTAGCATGTTGGATCCAAAGTTTGATGCAATTTTGTTTGTCTTTAGTTCTTTTTTCTCTGAGTTTTTTTCTCGAATTTTTTGCTGATTTTTATGTAATTTGAATTAAACATTTTTCAATTTGAATTTTTCCATTCATACACGCTTGATTAAAAACCAGTGAAAGTTTCTTGTTGATTTTTTTATTCACTTTTTTTTCAATATTTTCGTATATATTATATATATATATATATATATATATATATATATATATATATATATATATATATGTTGATGCATGTTTCATTAAATAATATAGACAAGTTTTGTCTATTTATTTTATGTAAATTCTTTTCATCATTAAATATTATATATATATATATATATATATATATATATATATATATATATATATAATGGCTTCATTACCTGAACGAACGTGTAGACCTATTTTGCAAATATTTTTTAGGCATGTCTTCTAACTTGATTGCAGGAGATGTTTTGCAGACATGTCTCTCTTCTTTTGCTCTTTGTACTGCATTTTGATTCGGCGAGAAAATTTGACATCCAGTTTCTCCCAGCGGTACTAATTGTGGTTGAATCCAGATTAGTTGAAAGTCCTTTTTTTCCGTGAGTCCTTAGATCTCTTTAATAAGGCCCCACGAGAGGAGTCATTTGTAGCTTAATTTCATTACTTGCACCCCTTGCTGGGTCTAGAATTGGTGATGGAATCTCTTCAATGGAAATTTATAACGGTACAGAGTCAACGCTGATAGGAGCGCTCAAAGTGTCATAGGCCTGTTGAAAGAATCATAGGCGCTTCTCACGATTGAGACACATCAATCATGTGATGCTAAAGGCTGATAGCCAAAGGGTCATCTCTTCGCAACTGACTCATTACGCCGAGTTAGTTTAAATAGCCAAGACTATACCCTATTATTTAGCCCATAGCTGGGGGATTGAAGAACTGTAGGGATGTCTTTATCAATTAGTACGAAATAAACATAAAAGAAGAGGACGGAATATGAACTCAGCTCAACGACAACCGTTAAGCTAACCTCGCATTTACGGCGCTGTATATAATTTGATTGATTTGTTTTTTACGGTTTATCAACCCGTGCATGCTATTTAAAGCCAGAAAAATATTTTTATATTTTAAGAAGATTTTTTTTAGATAATAGTGTTTTACTGTTACAAGTCTTACTAATTAATCTATATATGTGGGGAGAAGATGTAAATTCATAACTTTACCAAACTTATTTACGCTTAAGTGGATATAACCAATTCATTTTTATAATTCCGAGCCGTTATCATTTCTACCATCCGCACATCCAACAGCACCTGTTATTCCGAAGTTGTCACCCATCTAGGATTTGACTAGGCTTGACGTTGCTTAATTTTGTTGATCGTACGAGAACCGGTACTTCAACGTCATGCGGTCGTAACTCGCTGTATATGGCCCAAGATTCGACTCTATATAGAAGTGTAAACTGCGTAGTGATTGTTTTGGAGTAATTCATTTTTGTTTGCCTTTTTTCTTCCGTATACTTTTTATTACCCCCAGATACGTTGCAGTCGTGTAGTCTACCGAAGGCTTGATAAGTAACGGCTCTCGTTTCCTAACAAACAAAAAAAGAGTGATGAACTGCTACGTAATATCAATATTTCTATATGGCAGTGAATACCAAACAATTTCTTCACAGATGAAGAGGGAATTGAAGCAACAGAAATGTTTTAGAGAAAATGGAAACGAAAAGGATACGAAAGAGCGCTTGGAAAATTTGCTACTCACAGAAAAGATTGAAAGACGTTCCTCTGTCTTTAACTCACCTAGCGAGCTTGAGTAAATGGATGACGGAACAAGGTTTAGGAGACATAACAAAAAGATAAATAATATTAACAGCAACAAAAGTCAGGAAATTATGAAGTGACACAGCACATAGAAGAATATACAGCGAGTTCGGTAAGTAGAATGTTTCAAACGTATTAATATCCAAGAACTTCTAAAATCTGCCATTTCAGTGTTCATTGGATGTGTGTACAAGTTTCTATTGTTTTTTTTTTTTAAATATATAAAATGTATACTGTTAATATTTAACCCTATCTATCTAACATTAATATCATTCTGAGTCAGAGGAAGTTTCGCCTAACACCGCAAATTGCTACGTAACCAAAAGATTAAACTGAAAACTCGAGCCCTGTTCTTTGATAGCCTCGTCGGATCAAGACTTCCATAAGGATTCTATACATGGTACCAAACCCGTTCAGAAATATCTAAACTGTCCGCTGCAAAAAACCGCTTTCTGTGATCAATGATTAAAAATGTCTTTGAGCGAGTGAAGAACATCCTTAGCAAAGAACATCCTTCTTCGAATATTGTGAACTAGCGCTACAGATCCGGAAAGAACTGTACAAATAACAGAAACCACATTACTTAAGGACTATCAATAGCAGAAACAATTAAAATGGATATCACATGTAACCCAAAAGAGAAAATAATGATTTAATGAAAATGTTGATGTGTGTGCTTCTTATGATATGTAGATTTAATAGGCTGATTAATAAAATTTGAACAATAAAGAAACAAACAGAATGATACCAATATTGGTAATCAAATTGATATTTATTATATATTAAACTTTTGACAAAACTGAAGAGAGTATAATTTCTACAGGGAGATGTCTAATCAACAACAACATTCTTCCGAAGAGTAAGTCCCACTTCTTTTTTTTTTATTATTTCACGTATCATTGAAAAAAAACCCAGGTGTGTTTGAAAATTCTGACTTTAAAATCTTTCTCTTCATGCTTCAATTGAGTCAAAAGGTTAATATATAATAAATATCAATATGGATGTCCTAGATAGCACCAGATCTGTTCAGAAATATCTAAACTGTCAGCTGCATAAAACTGTTTTCTCTCAATCAATGGTTAAAAATGGTTTCATTTAGGCATTCCATACCATATTTAAAACAAATCAACTAACAGAAGACAGTAAATCCTGCTTTTCTTCCCAAGGCCAATGCACTAATAATGAGAGTGGGGGCTGGGGATATTCTGATGATAAAGGTATTCATAGCTGGGATAAGAATGATCTCAAACAAAAATCAACATCTTCCACCAAGAATTCCAAGAAATAGCTCTCAAGATAAACCTAAACTGCACTTAGATGTAATTTAGCCAAAAACCCAAGTCATGTACTTAAATAGCCTCATCAGATCAAGACTTTCATATGGATGTCCTAGATCGCGCCAAATCTGTTCAAAAATATATAAACTGCCAGCTGCATGAAACAGCTTTCTGATATTAATGGTTAAAAATGGCTTTGAGCAAGTGAAGAACATCCTTGGTAAAGAACATCCTTCTTTGAACATTGTGAACTGGTGCTACAGATTCAGAAAGAACTTTACCAAATAACAGAAACCACATCACTTGAGTACTACCAACAGCAATAACAATTGAAATAGATAACCCGAAGAGAAGAATGTTTAAATGTTGACATTGCACACTGCTTCAAACAAACGTTTAGGAAGGAAACTCCCAGCAATCCTGGAAAGAGCGATAATAGCTACTGGATGAGAAAAGCCTATTTTCCTGAAAAAAATTTTGAGAGAAAAAACTGCTGCTCGGTCAATAAATGCCAAATATTTTCTTGTAGGGAAATAGTTAATATTACCATTATCATTAATGTCTCAACAATTACATTTGGATTCTGAAACCATTATACGATTACATCTATGTATAATTTGACATAGGTATCTGTTAACAAGATAATCTGATTCACCATTGCTACTTCTTTCTTTATTTTTATGTGTCATGTCCTTACAGGACGTGTCGATCATGGCTCTCCGCCTCCCTCTATCCCTTGCAGCTCTCAGCAAGTTCCTTCTTTCTGCTTCCTTCCCCCAGACCACGTTCTGTCATTCATTTTCTTAAGGCCACCAGATATGTCACGCATTATTTTCCCTTGTCTCTCTTTCCCTCTATTCGACCTGTGAATATCAGATTCTCTAGGGCCTCTTTCCTCATTATGTGTTCCAGAAACTTCAGCTGCCTCTTCCTTAAGTATAAGCCTCCTCCTTGTTTGCAACCTCTCTAAGACCTCACATGATCGGTTCATGATATCCTTAGCATCCTTCTGTAGAACCACATCTCTGTCGTCTCGATTCTCTTCTTCATCTTTAAGGAAATCGTCCAACATTCGAGTTCGATACTCACAGAGTGTCCCATACTTATGACTTTGTGTCAGAACTAAGTTTAGTAAATGACGCAATGTCTCAGCATGGATTAATAGCAAGTAGCCAATTCTTGTTAACTATAACTATTAATTAGGAACTTCGATCCTTACGGGGTACCCAATACATTTATTTTTTATGCCAAACTAGTTTAGTAAACAACAGCCTTTGAGTATCTGTCTCTTTTCACCCCTTCTAAGGTCAATATCTCGTTAGGTTTGAACAATTTCATTTAACATGTCCTGTGGTGTGGGATCTCCAAGTCATCTGCTTTTAGTAGTCAACATTTGGTTGCTCATTTTATTTTGGAAAATCAACCATTTCTTGCTTCTCTTTTCTCTGATATCCCATTGTAACATGCCTTTTTATCTTTTTGCCATCTTTCAAGCATTCCAAATTTAGATTCTTTCTTCTTTTCACCCTCTTTTCTTGATATTTATTCTTTTCTTCATTCTGCGTTCCTTCTTGTAAGTATTCATTTGTGTTTATTCTGTGGCTGTGATCGAACTCTTTTAAAAATGGTAATACTCTGTATTGGTTTACAGGTCTTTCTCACTTGTATGGTTCGTTTAGTAAAATCAGTCTCTATCTTTTCCTTCTTTTTTTCATCTTCTACTTCTTGACTTTATTCATTCCTCTCTTCTTTATTCTTTCTTTCTTTCTTTCTTTTTTCTTTATTTTTATTATTTTTTTTTTTTTTACATTTTGATTTTTGCAATTTCCCCAAACATTATTTTTTTTAATATGTTTTATTTTTTAATTTTTCTTATATTCTTTCTTTTTTCTTTCTTTCTTTCTTTTTTTTTTTTTTTCTTTTTTCTTTTTCTTTCTTTTCTTTCCGATTTTTCATCCATTCCCCAACCGTTCTTTTTTTTCTACAGAGAAAAAATTCTTTTAATTCTTTTATTTCTTTCTTTTCTTTCTTTTTTTCATTTTCGAGTTTTCATTCCTTTAGAATTTAAAATTTCTTTTCTTTACTTCTTTTCTTTATTCATTCCTCGCTTCATCTCTTTTCCCTTTTCCTATTCTTTATATTTTCATTTGTTCATTTCTTTCCATTCGTTCTTTTCTTCGTCTATTTTTTCTTTATTCATTCCTCCCACCATTTCTTCATCCTTTTCTTTTTTTTTCATTCCTTCTTTTTTTCCTTCCTGCCTTGTTTTTTTTTTTATCTTTTTCATTTCTTCTCGATACTTTCCTTATCTCCTTTACTTTCTTTTCTCTATTCATCCCTCTCTTCTTTCTTGCCTTCTTTTTCGCTTCTTCATTCATTCTCCTAGTTTTCTTTTTCTCCTTTCTGTCTTTTCTTTATTTCTTATTCCTCCCTCTTCTCTCTTTTCCTTCCATCATGTCTTTTTTGGTTGAAACAACTTTCATTTTAAAATTCTCTTTTTTTTTAAATGTCTTTTTTCCATATTTCCTTATTTTTTTTACTTTATTCTTTTTCACTTTTTCTTCTATTGTGCCCTCATTCTTTCTTTATTTCTTTATTTCTTTCTTCCAATTCTTCCATTTCATCTTTTTTTATTTTTGCACTTCTTCCTTTTTTTTTTTTTTTCTTTCTTTCTTATTTTTCTTTTTTTTTTACTAAAATTAAAATAAAATTCTCTTTGATATTTTTTCCTCTTTTCTTTATTTTCTTCTTTCTTTTTTCTTCCTTTCTTCCTTCCTTCCTTCTTTCCTTCATTTATTTATTTATTTATTTATTTATTTACCACTCTTTATTTCTTATTTTAAATTTTAAAACAAATGTTTGATTTTCTTTCAGTTTTTTCCCATTTTTATCAAATAGAAACAATAAACCTTCATGTGAATTGAAATAATAATTCAACTTGACCAAAAAGAAAATAATAATTTTATATAAATTTCTGTCTCTTTAGATTTGTGTGTGTATTTATCTGTGTTTTTCTGTTTGTTTTTTCTTTCATTTCCTTCAAAATGAAGAATACAATTCCAGAAAAGTTTTAACGTCGTGAACGATTGGCTTCACTTAAATTCTGAGGAAAAAAATAACAAAAACAAAAAACGAAGTCATCCTTAATTAACGCCTTTTTTTAAAAAAGACATATTGATAATATGGACAGTGGAAATACTCGTTTTCAATTCATGGAAAAATTTTTTGGAAAAAAAAACCGGATTTTAAAAATGAATGACGTCTGTTAAACTTTGTATAATTAATTATATCTACATTAATGTATATGCAAGTATAGCTTATCCCATATGTTGCATTTATTTTATCAATCAACCAATCATACATTGATTGATTTTGTTCATTGAAAAATATTTATATATTTATAAATATATATATATATATATATATATATATATATATATTTAAATTAAAAAAGAAAAAAAAAATTTTCCAATTTTTTTTTTTTTTCGTATCCATGAATTGACTTCTTTGTTCTGCCTTTCTTTAAACGTGTTGGCTAAAATAAATTTTTATTTTTTATTTTTTATTTCACACACACATTTGCACCACGAATATATATATATATATATTTTTTTTTCAGGCTTATTTACGCAAATAACTATATACAGTGTTTAAGTTTTAAATAAACGAAGTTTCTATTCAAATATGGCATATTTGATCAAAAAAATAACGAAAATACAAATTTCCTTATTTTCGCTATTAATCCTACATCTGCCAATCACTTACACAAGCTTCTTTTCTCTGTACCTTTTGCCTTCAACATTTCATGTGAGTGTTAAGTTTTCCAAGTCGTCTTTATCCAAAAAAATATATATAAATTATATTGTATATATTTATATATATATATATATATATATATATCCTTTTGTTTTTACAGTTTCTTAATGTTCGTTGTTGTCCATGTTTATAAGTCTATGGTAATTTCAACTTCCTTCCGTAGAGCCATATTTTAAAGTTGTGATTTGAAATTCTTTATCTGTGAGATCATCAAGATTCAGTATTTTAAATTTGCCATGTTGGAAGACCGATATTATATAAAATGTTAAGAAAATCTTTAAATTTTTTTTTTTTGTTTTTTTTAATGAAATGTTCCCGTTTGTTAATACTTTTCTTAGCTTTTGGAATGCATCTTTTGCTATCACAATGCGCCTTCGGATTTTAGTTTCGCATTTTTCGCCATCTGCTAAAACACTTCCTAATTATTTAAATTTATCTAAGTACTCGATTTTGATGTCCTCAATTCGTTGTTCGCGTCCTATGCTGTTCCTTTTGCTGACAACCATACATTCTTTCTTCTTGGAATTGATGTTTATTCCTTTCTTCTCTCTTTACTACCTTTGTCAGAATCGTCTCACTTTATAGGTTAAATAAGTCCGGCGAGAATAAAATCATTAATAAAAATATTGTCTTAATAAGTTTCTATATATGTATTTACAAAAATTTTTTTCTATTAAAAAATATTCATTTTCATCCATAAAAATATAACGGTTTGTTGAAGTATAAATTTATATATTTTTTAATTTTTTCAAAAAAATTTCGATCGAAAAATATAGTTGGTTCAAACATGGTCTTTTTGCCTTTTAAATAAAACAGTTTTATTGTATTTATCTAAATTCTTTTTTATGGATTTTTTAAGTTTTTGAACGAAAGGATTTGGATTTTATATTTTCAGGAAGAAAATCTTTAATTTTTTATTTATTTTTATTTTATATTTTCTTTTAGTATGTTATAAATTATATTTTTTAACTTTTATTTTTTTTAAAATAACATTTTATTTTTTATATTTGTCAAAGATATACTATTTAAACAAATATATTTTTTATTTTATATTTCATATATATTCAAAATTTAAATATATTTTTATATCTATAAAATATTAGGAATCCTCCCATGCATCGACTTGAAATATAAATGAATATATTAAGAATTAAAATTTTTTTAACTAATTTTGCGCAAATTTAATAACATTTCAAAATTGCAAAAAAATAAAACTGGGGGTCTACAGTATTTGCGATAAAATTTTTATTTTTTATTTTTTAAATGTGTTTGTGAATCTATTTAATAATTAAAGAGTTCAGGATTTCATTGCAATTTGTTACTGCACAACGAAAAAATCCGAGATGAATTGCAGATTGTAGAAGAAAAAATTACAAAATTCCTACAAAGGTATCAACGGAGAGTGAAAGAAAACTAAGCATAAACTACAAGAAGACAGAATGCATGGTCATCAGTAAAAGGAAGAAGAGCCCCAAATGCGATTTGCAGGTCAAACACTAGAATCAAACAGACGCGGAAGTTTAAATATCTGGGAAGCGTTTTAACAGAGGACGGTAAGTGCGACACTGAGATCCGTAGACGTATAGGGATGACCAAAGACACATTACAAAAGCTGGGCAGAGTATTGCGAGACAGCAGGATTTCTTTGGTAACAAAGAAAAAAAATACTGAGCAGTTACGTGATATTTGTCCTTCTTTATGGCAGAGAATGTTGGACGATTTCCGCAAAGATGAAGAAGGAACTCGTGGCGAGGGAGATGTGGTTCTACAGAAGAACGCTAATGATATCATGAACTGAGCGTGTGAGCAACGAAGAGGTCTTAGAGAGGTTGCAAACACGGAGGAGGCATATACTTTAACATCAGGAAGAGGCAGCTGAAGTTTCTGGGACACATAATGAGGAAGGAGGGCCTGGAGAATCTGATACTCACGGGGTCGAATAGAGGGAAAGAGAGACAAGGAAAACAACGCATGACATACCTGGCGGGCTTAAGCAAGTGGATGACAGAACGTGGTCTGGGGGAAGAAGCAGAGGGAAGGAACTTGTTGAGAGCTGCAAAGGATAGAATGGAGGTGGAGAGCCATTCATTTATGCGCCTACGTCCTGAATATTCGCTTAACCCCATATATATATATATATATATATATATATATATAATGTGTGTTTTAAGATTTTTATCTCAAAAGATTCGCTAAGAAATCAGCATACTCAGTGAAAAGTGTTCCAAATTTATTAAAAATAAAATCTTATCGTCAAAATCTTTGTTATTATCAAGAGGAAATACCAAGGGATTTTTTGAATATTAAATTGTATTTTTTTATCATTTATAGGACCTTTGAAATTTGGGTTAAAAATTTTATTTTTTTCCTTCGTCAGCAGGTGACCATAAATTAGTATTGGAAATTTTAGAGTCTTTTTGCGATGTAAAACATACCTATTTCGAAATACTTGCTTATTTAATTTTATGAAACTTCGAGAAATTCTTTTTTTATTATTAGGGCTTAATTTTTATATTAGAAGGATAAGTCCTCGGAAAATTTAAATCATTAATTTTTTTGCTCAAACACAACGCTCCCACCAGTTACAGAAAATCTGCTTTGAATCTTAAAACAAAAAATGCAAAAAAAACGAAGACATTATTTAATTAGAAAAGCTTTTAATTACTTTTACGTCTAAAATATATTATAGACACTATCGTCTTAAGAAAAAAAAATCGATGATAAATATATTTTTAAAGGAATTGTTTTCATTTTTCAAAATTTTAAGTAGGATAATTTATATATTTTTAAATTTTTTCAAATTCGGTATTAATTTATAGCAGCCAAGTCATATTGTTATAGAATTAAAACTGTATTTACAAATGATAAATGGAAAAGCGGACTACAAATATACGACCGCCAATATTTTAAAAATAATTTTGAATTCATTTTATGTATTGGGTAAACGTTGATTTTTGTAAATTCGAATATCCAAACGGAACTATCAGAAAACAAGAGCTTAACTATAGTGAAGTTAAAATTTATTTGTAACTAGCTTAAAAGCCGCACTCCGTAAGGACTTTTACACTAGTTCATGCGAAGGGCTAATTGGGTCCCCGGATCGAAACTAAAGGAACCTCTGGTCCAGTTTAGAAAACAATAATGATAATTTTGAACAAATAACTTTGAATTCTTCAATTCAATCCATAGAACTTCAAAACCGAGCTTTAACTTTGATTTAGGCCAAAGGAACCTCTAGCCAAAAGATTTGAGCCGAAAGTCCGATTTAGGCCGAAATTGCAATTCAGGCCGAAATTTGAATATTTCAAATCCCAAACTCCGTGAAACTTGAGTTGAGTTGAGTTGAGTTCTTCAAATCACCAACTATGCGGAACTTTACAACCTCATGTCATGAAACCTCTCACATTAATTCTGATTCCTTGGCATTTTGAAGAAATAAAATTGATTTCCTCAATTCACAAAATTTTGGGGATATTTTTAAAACTGAATTTAAAATTTTTTTTTTTTAAATTCATAAAGTTTGTGCGTTACTTTAAACTCAATTTAAATTGAAACCTTTTAAAATAACTGTTTTTTTTTCCAGTTATTTCAAAATTTAAATTTTTAACTGTTTCCTTCCCATCCGGACACAAATCATAATGCTGAATATTTAAGCACCAGATGAAGGGCCTATTTTCAGTCCCGGGATAATCCTAATTCCAAATAGCGTAGCTCGAGTTAGAGGGATTTCAGACACACGGACAGACAGACAGAATTTGTCGTTTATTTATTTCCTCAACTGGTGTCTTCGGAAATAAGACTATAAAGCAAATATGCCTAAAATTCAATAAAATCTTAAATTGCTTTGAATATTTTCTTATTTTTTTCAGATTACTGGATATTAAAAAAATTATAAAAAGGTATCTAATTTATATTCGTCAAGTAACAGTTGCCTTATAAAAATTGTACCCCCCTAAAAAAATTCCCAAACATAAGTTTATTATCAAAACCTCATAAAATAATCCACCTCCGTGTTAAAAAAATGTTTTTCTGCAATATTTTAAACTAAGTAATATTTGTTCAAAATAAGATTAATCAAATTTTTAAATCAGCTAATATTCCTCAAATAAAGTTTCAGGTAAGTATACTTTATTGTTGAAAGATTTAAAATAAAGAGAATTACGTTGTGTTGACAGATTTGTCAATTGAGCGATTTTAGTGTTTTACTAATAATAAAAATCATTTCAATAATTTTAAATTCAATTTGAAATAGAGCAAAGTATTTTGTTTACTGGAAATATTAAATTTAATCTATTAACTTGAATTTAAAACTAAAATAAAAGCTTCAAGATTTTTTTTTCATTTTTAAAAATACATTTTAAACATTTTTTGGGTGGTTACACACACACTTACACACGCACACACATATATATATATATGAAGATAAATAAAATTTAACATATATTAATATCAACAAAATTAGGCTTCAGTAGAGAACTGGAGTACCAATATTCAATATTTAATATTCAACAGATCAATAAATATTCAATGGGCATGTCTCATTGACCACCTCTGGAGTTGGCCAATAAGATAATTTCGTTGAGCATTTATTGATTTATTGAATATTACGTGTACACACACACACATACACATACATATATAAAATATTTTTTTATTTATATATCAAGAACAATATTAGGGAAAAATGTATGACAAAGTCGAAAAAGTTTTCTTGTGATTCGTTTCGTACTTTAGGACTTCATTGGACTAAATTTGTTATGTTGGCGCGACTACGCATGCGCGCCAACGTGGGATGCTGGGAATTTTAAATTTTATTTTTTTAAATTTTTTATTTTAGTCATTTTTTTTTTAATCTATCCGATTTCATTTCGATTCTTTTTCTTTTCATCAGTTTTGTGTAGTCGCACCAACATAACACATTTATTCTGATGAAGTCCTAAAGGATGAAACGCGTCACAAGAAGTCTTTTATACTTTGTCATACATATATATATGTGTGTGTGTGTGTGTTCTACAAAAATAATGCATTAACCTGTTAATTTATTGTTTGGCTGGGTATCTTTTTTTTAAAAGAGGGAAATTAACGTACACCGATCTAGACAACTGACAAGCTTATTAAAGTAAATGCGCCTCTCTACAAGGATCGAACCTGAATTCATTTTACACTGAAAAGCCATCTTTGATAGATGTACTTCAAAATATGTTACCAGATGTAGATATCGAATGTTCCTACTAGAAACGTGCGTTTCATAAAATGTGTAATTGATCCTTATTTTGCTGCTGAAATCACCCGTAACCAAATGATTAAGGCCTTCCTGGTTAAAAGGTGATTTCCCAAAATAAAGGAAAGATAGGCTTCATCCCTGCTGAGAGGCATATTTTTTTTCGTAATAAAAAATTCTATTTTCTAGACCGATGGACATTAATTACACTGTTTAAAAAAGAGAACATTCGCTCAAACACCCGCATCCTCTAAAATGGCGATTCTAATATATATATATATATATATATATATATATATATATATATATATATATATATATATATATATGATAGATAGATAGATAGATAGATAGATAGATATCGAATTAAAGAGAAATAACAGATTAATAATCCGCAGTTCTTTAGCATTTATATTTTTAAAAGTGCTAGATACAAAGTAGAGCATAATATTATAATGTTAATATTTAAAAATATTTTTCATCGCGACACAGAAATTTCAATATTTCTGAACTAAAATTATTATTTCATTTTCAAGTGATATTCTTCAGAAAATAATGATTTACTTTTGAAAGCGAAGTAATATATTGAACAGTTTAAGTAGGAGGGGGAATAAGTTTACAAAATCATTTTATGGGTATTATTTTATTTGACGAATCCAATGATCTAAATTAAAGTAGAAAAATGAAAAAAAATGTAGGTTTGAGGTTAGGTGTGGGTATATGTAATTCATGCTTGTCTAGATGAGCCGTCATGTATTAGATATGTCACCAATTGCTTCCTGTTAAGAACATAATCATGAGATACATTGAAATAATACAGAAATGCATACGTATAGATGGTAGATAACAAGTTACTTGTTATTTACCATCACCTAAGGAAGTACAATCATAGTATTGAAACATGAAAGCTTCTGTGTAAAGGATCTAAAAATGCTTTTTATTATCATCTATTATAATATATATATATATATATATATATATATATATATAAGCCATTCGTTTATTTTAAGGAACATAGACTTTGTGCCCGACGAGCTGGTAATCCAGCGAAACTGAAGTCGCACACCAAAATGTAGGCAATCTAGTATATGTACTAATTAATATATATCTTTGCTCTGTATAACCACATCGAGCACTATTATGTTTACACCTCATGTACAGATTTGAAGTTTATTCATCTGCTTGCTCGCGTATGCACACTAGCACGCGTGTATACGCTTGCTTATATCTGGTCGTTTGATTTATCTATCCCTATATATATATATATATATATATATATATTCTATATATTTCTAAAGAAGTAATGGATCATTTTATTTATTAATCCGACAGATTTTATCACTTTAACGTTATTTTTTAATGGATACCCCATGTTTATGTAGAAGCTACGTTTATTTACTACTGGTCTGAATATTCGAGAAATCTTATAATGGAATATGCACTCTCCGTCAGGATTCGAAACTGTGTCCTTCTTTGCAGGAGAAACCGTCGTCAGATCCAGTGTGGTCTAAGCCGCCTTATATCACTATAATATTCTGTTGAACATAAAATGGAGGAACAATTTTTATTGTCATTAGGCAATAAACGGAATGGCTATATATTACTATAATAATTGGAAAAATCTATTTATCTTATTTTTCACGCATGAAAACATTCGTATAACAAGAGTAAGTATTTGACGAAATATCAGTTTCATATATGCCATCATGTTTTAAGTCACGAGGAAAACTGGAATATATATTTATTAGAGTTGAAGCTTTTTTTACTGACTTGTTTTTTAACCTTTTTAAACTTATTTAATATCGAATCATTTTTTTTTAAAATTGTAAGATTTTTTTACATAATAATAATTTTCTGATACAAGTTACAATTTAACCCTCAGCTGGGAGATGAAGAAGTAGTTTCATACTTTTTCCAAGGGTATTTGTACGTAAGGGAATATAATGGATCTGACTGAAATTCGAATTCGATCTCCGCTCTCCGATTAGAGTTGAAGCTGCTTGCAAACATGTGTATTATTTTCATTCGGTCTATAATCCTCGTTTTTGTTCATATCACAACGTTTCGACATTTGTGATAATAACAACAAAGATAAGAAGAATAATACCAATGTAACTAATGATAACCTATTATCCCAAGAATTCAGACCGAAATTAGATGTGTGGGCGCGTGTTAAAAAAGTAGATTAACAGAAAGTTCGAGAAATGGCGACCAGTAAATGTATTCGCACATCAAGTGATCAAAATCAATTTGTAGCCTGCGACATGATAATAATGGACGTTTCAATCGTGTCGGGGTTCAAGGTTCGGTGATATCCTAGTCAGGCTAACTCTCCCCTGAAAGAAAAATTGGCGTAATACAATCGTCCACTTTACATCCCCTGACATCACTTTGTGCAGTACTAAGTTTATCAAATATGGAGATCAAAGAAACAATGTCTATTTGTGTGAGTGTAAGCATGTGTGAGACAATCATTATCTTCGTGAGTATAACTCGTTTCAAAGCAAAGCAGACGATCAGCCATCACAAAGGGCGTCTCTTCTGGCATTCTTCCAACATCCGACACAAACAAAGCTGTGTAAATAACAACCTGCTTACAGTATAAACCCCTATATTCTCTCTTTTCATTCACTGATATAAAAACCGAGAGAAATTAGCCATACGTTCTCAGTAATTTGGTAGAATTCAAGCATAACTGATAACAGACCGTTATGTGTGGCGGCCATGTTGAATTGGCACTGATTGTTTTCGCGCTGCCAGTATCTGAAACATGGAAACAAAACAAAAAGAATATCATATAAGAGAAATCATCATTTATCATCGACAGGAGTCTCTTATGGTCCCTTTCGGATATTGTGTTGATTGGCTTCTATTTGATTTTGTTCTCAATGGATCTGACACACTTACGGTTAGTGTTAACAGATTGCAAGGGATTCTTTTTTTTCTTTATGCCGTGTCCGTTCAGGACGTTGGCGGTCATGGTTCTACGCAACTTCTCATTTTTGTAGCTCTTAGAAAATTTGGCCTTTTTACTATTCCTCCCAGTCTCTGTTCTGTCATTCATTTACACAAGCTTATTAGATAAATTTCACTCTCATCTTGCTTTCAATATTTCTTGTGAGTGTCAAATTCTCCAGTCCCTCTCTCCTGATTATTTGTCGTGAAAAATCCACCCTCCTTACTCACATGCTCCGTCTATGGTATTTTCAGCATGTTGCTCTTGAACCATAACCGTGTCGCCTGAAATTTCTTCTTCCCCTGTGACGAAACTGTTCAGTATTTATTCACATATAAGAGGATTTATATTAGAT
The DNA here is from genome assembly GCA_903632075.3 of Acanthosepion pharaonis. Lineage (NCBI taxonomy): Eukaryota > Metazoa > Mollusca > Cephalopoda > Sepiida > Sepiidae > Acanthosepion > Acanthosepion pharaonis. The sequence continues at coordinate 87,762 of CAHIKZ030001953.1, read as the reverse complement.
CGAAGTTCAGTATGTTTTCTCTTTATTTGTGACGATATTTTCCCGTTTCTTAATACTTTGCTTAGCTTTAGGATGACCTCTTAGCGCTATTCCAATGCGCCTTCGGATTCCAGTGCCATATTTTCCGCCATCTTAAAAATACATTCCCGCCATTGTTATAAAATACTTCTCAGATATTTACATTTCTGTACTTTCTTGATTTTGACATTTCCAATTCATAACTTGCATGTTGAGATGTTTCTCCCACTGATAACAATACATTCTATCTTCTTACAATTAATGGTTAGACTAGGAGTTCCGTTTCTGAGCTCGCCATCAGCACGCTGTCATCTGCATATGCTATGTTGTCAAAATTGTGCCCACCGATAATAAATCCTGGTAGGACTTCTAGTTCTAGATTAACTCATTGTAATCGTTGACTAAATTTGGTGAGAAAGCACACTCTCATTTTACGCCCCCTCCTATTGTTATGCATTTGCCCAATTCGTTTTCAATCCATATGTAGGCGGTTTGCTACCAGTATAAGTTCCGGGTATCTTTCCCAAGGGAATAAAGTTTCCCTAGCTGTTCACATAGTTCTCTGTGCTATAAATGATCAAACGCTTTTGTGTAGTCTATAAAACATATAATTCAATATGCATGTCAGCAGAAATAATTCAATGACTTGTTATTAAGGAAAGAAAGTGCTGTGATATACCAGTTTGGAAAGCTCTGAAGTCACATTTTTACATTCTCCTATACACAGATTGTAGGATGCACAGTGGAGTAATGGAGGCCGAGTTTGAATTCCAGTCGAGGTCATTACATTCACTTACGTGTCTTGGGAAATATATGAATCCCCCTTTCCTCAGCTATGAGTAAAATAGCAGGACTGGCTGGGTTTTATAGCCTTGGGTGGCAACCAGTCTAGGAGAAGAAAACTTTGAATTCAGACCCGATGGTAGCGGATTTGAGTTCCGTCTGCAACAGGTGCGGTATGTGTGGTGCCATTATGACTCTAGTGGGCTACAGGACCCATGACCTGATATCCATCTTATAAACAATTTCCAAGCGATAGCTGTAAAGTGATAACTGCCAAAGTCGTCTTTCCATCTATAGTGATTGAATTCGATCCTTGTCAGATGCATTTTGTTGTATTCGTAAATATCAATCCGGGACGACGCCCTTCTCCTTTATGAGTTCATGACGTTACTTGAACGCAGAAGACCTTTTATAGGAGCGATTTTCACGCGCTCGCTGTAATATAAAACTTAATTTTTATCGTTGCTGCTGACAACTAAAATCTTTGCCGTCAGGTTGATGGCACGAGTGGTTCCTACAATTTGCCGCTTAGGCAAGCGCGACCAAGTTTTCATGAGGAAAGAGCGGGCAAAGTTTTTACCGAGCTTTCTTTAAATTTTATCTTTTTGCTTAAATCGATTAAACCATACGTTGAGTCTTCTTTTTCTTTCTTTCTTTCTTTTTTTTTACATTGTTTCTTTCTCGTTATTATCATAAATTTATTTATTAAAATCAACTTGAACCTGCGGCCCAGTCTGTTTTTATTGTAAACTAACTCGAGTTAATTTTCCATCGCCTTAACTTTTCATAGGGAGTGAAATTAATACTCTAAGTGGCTGACAACGAAATTGATAATGGACCCCTAAATAAATTATATTTGCGCGCATGAAACAAAAAAAAAAGGTTTCTGGAAAGGTAAACTAATAATCCATAGTTATTTACTAAGCTTAGCTTAATTTTGACAGAAGTTCACAAGTGCTCGGCACCCAGTGAGAATCGAAATCACTTCCTATGGACAAATACACTAGCTTGTTAACCATTACACTATATCGAAGTGCACAACTAATAAAGCGTTTTGACTAAGTTGTCAAGTGCCACTTTTTAATATTGAACGCGTAAAAGTCAAAGACGCAAGTTATAAATTAGATATGTCAACATTATCAAGCGAAGAATTTTAAATCTCTCGGAAGTTTTTTTTTTTTTTAACAGAGGATGGATAATGTGACACAGAAGAACCGAATATGTTGGACTAGCGAATCTGACAGATTTTATCACTTTAACGTTATTTTTAATGGATATCCATATTTGTGTAGACGCTACGTATAGTATAAGCAATTATTTTGTCTACTGGTCTGAATATTCGAGAAATCTTATGATGGAATATGCGCTCTCCGTCAGGATTCGAAACTGTGTCCTCCTTTGCAGGAGAAACCGTCGTCAGATCCAGTGTAGTCTAAGCCGCCTTATATTACTAAGAGATTTTGTTGGACATAAAATGGAGGATCGATTTTTATTGTCATTAGGCAATAAACTGATCCCTCAAGAATGGCTATGTATTATAAAAGCTAAGCAAGGTGCTGAAAAAGGGAAAAATATCGTTAGAAATAAAGAAAAGAGTGCTCGATTGCTAATTCATATGCGGCACTGAGATCGAAACACAGACTGGACTAGCGAAGGAAGCATTCCAAAAGTTAAGCAAGTTTGCTGGATTTCTGTGAGATAACCACCCTCTGAACAATCTCATCACGGATGAGGAGAAAACTGGAGGCAGAAGAAATGTGGTTCTACAGAAGTATACTGAAAATTCCATGGATGGCGCGAGTAAGCAATAAGGAAGTCTTAAAGAAAATGGCAAGAGAAAGATTTTGTAAGAAAATGATGACTGATTTTAAATCATTGTTATAATATATGGAGAAAAATGATGCATTTCAATATTACTCAATGATCTCGGTGATGTGACCTCCATCTTCTGGCTTTCTCCTTCTATATTTTGGATAGGAATCATTTTTTTATCCAAATTTAAATTTAATTCAAATCAACGGAAAAAAAAATTCAATGAGCGTTTTGTGCAAAAACAGCTTAATTTCCCCTCTTTGATATGTATTTGATGCAATATTTGATTGAATGAATTGATGAGCAGATTGATATGACAGTTGAATTGTCACAACAAATATATATTGTAAGGAACTAACCACTTATTGGTGATTTCTTGCTCAACTTGACATCTATATTGTCTCAATTTGATCTTGCGAATGTGACCTCCATCTTCTGGCTTTCTCCTTTGATATTTTCGATATTTCAAATTTAAATTTAATTCAAAGCAAAGTAAAAAAAAATCCGTGGAAGAACTGTGCTCCGCCCCACCGGGGACCCCCTTTGAGCAAAATAAAATATACTTATCCAAGTACCCTAGGAATCATTCCTTTGTTCAAATTTTAATATAAATCAAAAGGGAAAAATTCCGTGAGGGGTTGTGCCACCAGGGGACCCCCTTTGATCAAAATGAAATATACTTATCCAAGTACCCTGGGTAATGTAATTTCAGAATATATATGGTTATAGGGATCTATCTCCAAAACCCTAGGAGTTCGATAACAGACAGAAAGATGCTACAGCATTATATATATATAGATTACCAACCGAGGTACCCGGCGTTCCCCGGGTGTACATGGCTGCAATTGCATTACCGCGCTCCTGTATACCCGCACCCCCAGTCTAGAGATGTCTCCCTGCATCACTGCTTGCATGCATCATCTGTTTGTATACTAAGATACTCCCCCACTTATCATTTTTATTGTATGTTCTTCGTAAGTGTCTGATTGTTATTAATAAAAGAATTCCATCGATAAAAATTTCTTGGCGTTAAATTGTTTCAATGTTTTAGATATTCAGTAAATTTCCTATGGCCGTAATAACTTTCAAATGGTATGGCGTTGTTCGCAAATCTAATAATCAAACCAAAACAGGGATGAAGTGTGAGAACTTGATTCAACTGCAAGTGCAAACGCATAAACACATCCCGCCTTCTTCGCACGTTTACTGTAAAGCTGGGATTAATAAGAGATTCTTTGGGAATTTTCCCCCTTTTAACGCTTCAATAATCCTCCTCAAACAATTATTGCATCAAAGGTTGTTCGAATGCCAATTTAGAATGGAAACATATAAAGAAACTAATAGCTAAATGGTAAAAGCCGATTTTAGACCTAGTTTATCGCAGATTTCGTCCATTTAACTGAAATGACCTAAACCAAACATTCACACAAGGCAAATTGTATGTTATATGTAATTTACATGGCAGATTTGGAATGCAGCGGATGAAAAACCAGGGAGTTATAGCCGAAGAATGGGTTCTTTGAACGGTTTTTCGTGGTTGTTCGTTATACGAGGGGAAGCGAGCCGGACTAAAACCACGTTATCTTATTTCTTGCATGATGGTAAATCTTTTGCGACATGTTTGAAGAAAATCTGATAAAAAAATAAGGTAGTTATTCAAGTTTTTATTTTAAGTAGTACGAAAAATCTGATTTTTTATGTGAAGCCAGTGTCACAGGAAAACTATCAAACACTCCACATAAACCTTGTAATAGCCATGTTTTGCATTAAGTGCAAAGAACATCATCTCATTCAGTAAAAAATTTGATCGCGTGTAACTTTGCAAAAAGCCGTCCCCACCTTCAGTTTTATCGATTTTCTGCCAAACTCGGGGGACCAGGTGACTGAAAAGTTGGTCTTGACCAAAGATGTTAAATTTAAAACATGTGTGTACAATTTCATCGAAATCGGTCGAGAAATGTTGACGTGCACACACACACACACACACACACACACACACACACACACACACACACACACACACACACAGACAGACATACATCTTCTGTTTTATACATATAGATTCCTATCATGAGTCTTACTAATAAGAATCTTATACTAAGACCACTTATACTAATAACAAGGGCACTTATACTAAGGATCAGGAAAAGATAGCTGAAATTACTACGATTCATCATGAGAAAAATGAGGGTGGGGAAAGAGAGACAGGAGAAGGCATCGAGTCACTTAACTGACGGGCTTGGGTGAAGGGATGGCGGGAAGGAGGAGGCTGTAGAAAAGGGTGAAAAAACTGAAAAAGGCCAGAAAGAGTAAGAAGTTGTGGATAGCCATGATCTATTGCGGCACATAGAAGAAAGAAGAAGAAGAAGAAGGCTTAGATGGTGGAGATCAATTCTACATTCAACAACATAAAATATACTTTCATGATCCCGTTGTTTGTAATCATAGAACATGCATATGTTATAAATTTTAATATATATATATATATATATATATATATATATATATATATATGTATATATATATATATATATATATATATATATATATATATATATATATATATATAAAGTCATATCATAGTAATCATAGTTTTGAAAATTGTTGAGTGGCGATTCAAATATTAATTGGCTAGATTCATTTCGAATAATATTTAACAGATAGTAAATGTGAATATGTTACTTAATTGAGTAGTTAACGCTTTTTTAGTTATTTAGGTTTTTTTTTTTACATAGATGAGGGCATCAAATTATTTTAATTGATAGATCACAAAACTGGGAAGGAATTCCAAATAAACAGTAAGAGATAATTTTGTATAATGAACGGTTTCGTAAAGGTAAATTAATTTAAATGGGAGATAAGATTTATGTGTGTGTATGTGTCTGTCCTTGCATGCGCGTGTGAGTATATTTATATGTAGAGGCGTGAACGTACATACATCTTTTTTTAATTTCGTTTGATTAAGAGTATAAGGCCAGACTTAAGGATTTATATAATAGTAAGAATAATGATTTTTTTTTTAGAAACTAATATAAATAGTAAGTAAGTTTTAGTTATCAAATTATGGGATTGATATTTAAAACGTAGAAACATTGGATTTAAACGATGCAAGAACAAGTCCAGCTTACCTCGTAATGAATTCCGGGGAAAATAGCTCAAATCAAAACCGCATGGAGCAAAAAGACAAGACTATATAGGAGGGAAGGGTGAAAAGCCTTTATTTCATAGGCTGACGTTGACTGACGTATGTCAATAAGAACAGTTGGACTCCTAGCCATATCTGAATTTTTCTTTGCAATGTAGAGGTGTGTAGAATGACGCTATGAAGGAGGAGGCCTGACCATTCTAGAATCAGGTCGGGGTTGCTGTTTGAGCCGATATGATGCAAAACCCGAAATCGGCGATGAAAACAGTACATCACTGAAGACCACCATGATGCATCTAATCGTCGTTGTATATATATATATATATATATATATTTATATATATATATATTTCTTTATATATATGAATCGTCGTTGTTGGCGAACTGTTGGATCTTGAAAGACGTCCCCAGCCAAGTGAATACATTTGGTCTGAAAAGACGTCCCCAGCCACCACATTGGTAGTAAAGTAGGGTACAGGGGATGGGGAGCTTGGGCTTTTCTTTGGCCTCTTTTTCCTTTTTTTCTATTTTTCTTCTGCTCTTTTCGAAGGATCTTTTTCACGCTGTTCTCCAATTGTTACTTCCTGCAACTTCTGTCTCTCAATTGAGCGGATCAATTTCCTTCTTCAGCAAGATGTCTTTGAACTGACCCTTGAATCGACAACGTGTATCTCCAGATGATCTCTTGCCAGATAATTTTGCTTGGGTAGGCAGATGTTTGGAATTCGGGCAAGGTGTGCTGTCCATCTAAGTCAGTGACTAGTCATGATGGTTTCTAGGCTTTCCGTCTTTGCGCGGAGGAGAACTTCGTTGTTTGTGATTCGGTCCTGCCACGTGTACTTTTTGTGAACCTATAGTTTATAACGGCTTCCTTTTTATTGTCGTCGTTGGCGGAACTCGTTGCCAAGTATTGGGGTGTTCATCGACATTTCCTTCTGTGTGAAATAAGTCCTATGTTGGATTTGAAGAGACGTCTGCAGCCACCGCATAGCAGAGGAGAAGATTTCAGGTGATGGAGAGCTCTGGATTTTTTTGAGGCTGGGCGGGGGTGGGTCTCTTTGTCTCTCCTATTTGTCTTGTGGTGTTTTCGACGGATGTTGTTTTTTTTTCGTTTTTTTTTTGTTTGTTTTCTGTTTTTGTTTTTTGCTCTTTTTCAATTGGTCCTCTCTGCAGCTCGATTTCCTTGAATCAACAACATGGGGCTCCACCTGGTTTCCTGCCGAGAAGAGAATTTGTTTCGTTAGGCGGATGTCTGGCATACGGGAAAGGTGTCCGGTCCACAAGTCAGTGGCGAGTCATCTTTGCACGGAGGAGAACTTCGTTGTTCGTGATCCGGTCCTGCCACGTGTTCAACGGGGTTTGACGAAGTTTCATAATATAACAAATTACAATTTAAATTATAAGTATACACTATTTTATTTGCATATACTAGATTTATCGTTCTCAAAGTATTTTGTAAGTCAAATAAACATATTTAATAAAAAAAAATGTCAAAGGGTCACACACGGTAAAGGGTTACTTAGTAAGATTGTTATAAGAGAGGGTTAGGAGGAAGTAATGCATATTGTGAATACGTGTAGGACAGATATCGGTTGACCCTAGAGTTAAAAAGACCGAGATTCCAATTGACAGGGAAGCATTATCTCGGGAGTAGCAGTTCCGCAGAAGAAGCTGAACGGAACTTGTTTCTTATCAAAAGAACACAATCATCTCTTTCATCTTGCGGCCTCAGCCGAGATTGAACTCACCAATACTTTGATTGGTGTAGTTCATAATCTTGTCAAATAGCTGAATTCTTGATGCTTCGCTAGGGCTATCAAGGGTGTTTTTATCGTGACACCAACACTAAATGGATTGCCAACCAAGGCTCAGAGAGACTCCATTCACCCTCCTCTAAGAGCAGGTTTGAATTCAGAGTTTTCCTTCTCCGAGACCAGTTGCCATCCAAGGCTATAGAACCCAGTCTGTCCTGCTATTTACCCATAGCTGGAGGGAGAAGAAAGA
>CAHIKZ030001953.1:40000-75000 GCA_903632075.3 Acanthosepion pharaonis | reverse complement strand
TGTTAGATTTACTAAACGAAGTTATGAAGTTTTATTGCTTAATAAAAAAATTTCCAATTTTTTTATTTTTTTGGGAGTGAAAATATTGTTAATCATTTTCCAGTTGTCAGCCTTCAATTTTTGTAACAAGCGATAAGGAAATCCGTTTGCTTTTTGAAAGCTTAAATGGTGTTAGAGATAATGTCACTGATTGGTCAATAAATGCTAATATGAAAATTTGAATTTGAAGTTCGTGTGAGCCTATTTTGCACAAAATTGAGATTTTACTGCTATTACTTAAATCTATTGAATATTTTTACAATTTTTAACGAGGTCCCCCCCATATGTGATAAAATATAGTTTTAAGGTATGCTATATTTATGGGTTAAAGTGCTATATATATATATATATATATATATATATATATATATATAGAGAGAGAGAGAGAGAGAGTCAAAAAATTAATTTAAATATCTATCTATCTATCTATCTAGATAGATAGATAGATAGATATATTTAAATTAATTTGTTGAGCCCTCTCTATATATATAAAGAGAGAGAAAGAGAGAGAGAGGTCAAAATAAATTTCTTTGTCTCTGTTTCTATCTCTGTCTGTCTGTCTGTCTGTCTCTTTCTCTCTCTCTCTCTCTCTATATATATATATATATATATATATATATAGAGAGAGAGAGAGAGAGAGAGAGAGAGAGAGAAAGAGAGAGAGTCAACAAATTAATTTTCAAAATGGATTATTTGTTTCCCTTGAACACGTTCGAGTTCTTTTTTTGATGTTTTTCAAAAAGGAATAATTCAGAATCCCGACATTTCAAAATAATTTAATTCTCTTTGTTTATTAATCCATTCACATACTTGAATAATTCTGTTATTCTACAACGTACCTATTTTAGTTAGAAAAAGACACACAGTTGGACGTCTTTATTTACACATGTATATTTCAAGACACAGTAAGGCTTCAATTCAGTTTAACTCCCTAGCGCCATAACTTATCAACTATCAGCGATTGAAGTGCTCATTTCACTATACAACATTGTACAGGGTGTGTCCCTAAAGTCTAGACACATAGGAAATCTCATGAACAATATTTTTTTTAACCTTCACAGATTAAACATGGTTTTATCGAAAGAAAATAGAACTGAGTCGTTTTTCTGGGGTATGCTAAAGAAGAAGGTGTACTCAGTGAAAATTACAGATGCAACACACTTGTTTGAATGCATAAAGAGGGAATGTGGTAAATTTGATGTCGGTGTGGAAGTATTGCGTCGAGTTCACGTGAATCATACAAAGCCCATCGACCTTTGCATCTCAAATGATGGAAATCATATTGAAGATGTCATTTGTTAATATTACAGCTCAATAAAATATTGTTGAAAATTTAATTTTTCAAAATTTGCATTTTTGCCTATGTGGCCAGACTTTAAGGACACCCTGTATTTCGTTCACAAACTAGAAGAATTACTGGAAAGGAGCTATAGTGATTTTCCAAGCGTAGCTTAGATGTGGCACAAGGTCGAAAGTAGGAGGTACCCAATGAAGATCAAACCCATCACTCAGTCGTAATTGTTCTAGCGAAACAAGCTTGCTAACTATTACACCGCCTGTCCAAATGGTATTTTTCTAAGGGTAACTTAGAAGTGACACAAGGCCGAAAGTGTGGGTCATCTAGTGAGGATAGCACTCTCTTTTCAGTCGTAACTGATCTAGCGAGACAAGCTTGCTAAACATTACACCACGTCGAGGCGCCTACAAAGGAACTAAGTACTGACCTGGCTCTACGATGCTTGACTTCGGTGATCAAACGAGAACTGGTGTTTTCATCGTGATTTAACCGTTATCATGGAAACGAGCTATAAATTTGCAAATGGGAAAAAGAGAGAGAGAGAGAGAGAGAGAGAGAGAGAGAGAGAGAGAGAGGAAGGGAAAGAGAGAGAGAGAGTGTTCTTCTATACATCTCAGATGACGTGACCCTTTCTTGATATCTTGATGAGCTAAGTGGGCGTGAAGCATCCCAGGAGGGGGCTTGAATCCTCATTTCTGAAAGATGAAAAAAAACATAACAATGTCATAAATTGTATTGTCTGAAACCAGAATAAGAGAATGCTGTTCGGATTTTTTTTTCTTGAGATAGCGGACAGTAGTCGAGATTGGGGAGGAAAGAGCGGATGTGCTGATCCTGTCAAATGCTTTCGAGTGTCGCTATCAAAAAGAGTTTTGATAAAACGAAAACTTGTTTCCCCCTATGAGCTTATCATAGTGGATAAATTAAGATCGATAAAAGATATTTATACAAACACCTCTTATATTCATGCGTCCGAAAACAGTCAGAGACAATAAAGTGATAAGCCATTAGAACACTGGTGACTGCGCATTTCAGGTTGACGCCATTAAACTTCCGGTTTTTCTCGAAATTGATGGTGGCGTTAAAAGTGGGTGATGGAAAAATGAATATTTTACAAGAATATAAAGCGACGCAAACAATAGACGAGTAAAAAGAGATAGGCGAAGGCACCACCCAAAATTAACCTCCAACCTGGGAATGTTTCTGATAGGTAAATGTTGAGATTGCGTTCCTATCAGTTAATGTTACGATTACTGTAGACAGCTATTGTCAGCAGTTAGAATATTTTAAAGGCTGTATTGAAAAAAGAAACCCATTTTGTGTCATTATCGGATGTGTGATCTTCTGTTGTTATCATAAAATAAAATAGCACTCTTTATACAGTCAAAATCATATCTGAATAAAATTGAAATATTCTGCTGTAAATAATAAACTGAATATGCACAGGGTGCGTATAATATGGAATGAACTGATATAAACATGCTTTCTATACCATGGATGAAACATATTTACAGGGTGTATTTAATTTGAATATATATGTACTGTTGAACATTCAATTTTATTTCTTGCTATTAATGCTCTGCTATTGATATTGAGCACTTTAATTACAAGGCAAGCTTGCCTTAAAACATTATCTGCCAGAAATACACTGGTCAACTGCGTTTATTTACTTTACATTTTTTGGGACACAAAATTTTTATAGGGTGCGGCAGTAATGCCTCCCACATTTTAGAGGTTCGCAAAAAGATGAAGGTAATAGCTATGGAAACATCTATTTTACTGTTATTTAAACACAGGGCTACGGTTTTTATTCGTTTTGTTTTAAAAATGAAATCCTACAAATGGTGGCCTGTGTTCGCCATACACTGTTGTGAACTATTTCTAAGGTTTTTCCATCGCCCGAAAAATCATTTCTGGTGGTATACCTGCCACTTTGTAGCGAATAGCATCATTTAATTATTAAATGCTTGCTCGTCGACCTCTAGACCTCAGCTTTCAAGTAACCATAGAGAAAATAATCGCAGTTAGCGAGATCGGGCAAGATCGAACGAGATCGAATAAGATCAAGGTAGAGTGAACGAAATCGAGCGAGATCCAATGAGATCTGGCGAGATCTAACAAATTGTAGATCAAACGAGATCCAAACGAGAACGAGATTAGGCGAGATCGAACGAGATCGGGCGAGATCGAATGAGATCGGGCAAGATCGGGCGAGTGTGCAGATTAACCAATGTCACTGCGTAAGGAAATCAAATGTCCTGGAAACATCTCTATCAGTGACTCTATTGATCTCGCTGTGTGTGCAATGTCTCCACCCTGTTGAAACTACACAACCAAACTCTCAGGGCTTTGGTTCCAGCAATATGTGCAGCATCTCCACATACCGGTCAGATGTTACTGTAACCGAGTGGCCTCCCTCCTTAGATAAGAAAGGGTCCCATAAACTGGAATAGACAAAGATCTACATGATGTCAGCGGCCACATCGACGGAAGAGAGTAGTGCCAGTCGGTCTAGGGTAACCAAGGTTGAGTTGATAGATCAAGCATCAGACAGCCCGATGCAAAAATGTTTGCCAGATCTCGCTTGTCTCAGTCCCATTTGAACCGCGAGGGAGCCACTTCTGGCCACGTGTGTGTGATTCTCCGTCGCGCAGAGTTGTTCAACAAAAAAGAAATTCACGCCAGTAGCCTCGTCAAATTGACTTTGATTTACAGCTATCTTCCACCACCGCCTCCAAGGGAGAGGAAGGGAATAAGAGAGGATGACGATCCTGATGCTCGGATGCAAAGCGAGTGCCGACGACAAATTGTATATATATATATATATATATATATATATATATATATATATATATATATATATATATATATATATATATATATATATTCAAATGAAATTATAAATATAAAATAATCCAATTTATCAATCACACCATTATATATTTATCTATCTATCTATCTATCTATCTATCTATCTATATATATATATATATATATATATATATATATAGAGAAAGAGAGAGAGAGAGATATATGTATACATGGTGCGATTGATAAATTATCATATATTTTATTTTGTAATTTCATGAATGTTGTGTTTATTTTTTGATTTTGTCGACTCCATATAATATAGTAGGGTCAGTTGGGCATTTCAGTGATAAAAAGAGCACAATTTTGATGTCAGTGTTGTTTACATTTTGCGTAATTTAGATAAAAATTTATCCATCGCAGCCTATATATATATGTGTGTATATATATATATATATATATATATATATATATATGAAAAAGAATTTTATTTTAATCTAAAATTTATATGTACGTTTGTCGAGCATTAATCTTTAAAGAAAAATTTGAAATATTAAAGAAGCCAATTCTAGTACTCACCGTGCGTGAGATAGATATGCCTGCCTCATAAATCAGCCTAAGATTTTTATTATGAATATATTTTAAAATCTTCACGAAATCAAAATCGAAATTATGATCAGATTTAGTTATGTGTACAAATAAAGCATTGTTTAAATTACCGATGCAAATATCTCGTTTACGTTCGAAAACACGAATATATATATATATATATATATATATATATATATATATATATATTTGTTGTGTGTGTGTGTGTGTGTGTGTGTGTGTCATTTGCCAGATGATTGTGTTTGGCATGAAAGAGACTGTCATCTCTGGGTGTTGACTTCAATGTCCATTTTTATATTTACATACGCTCTATCCCTTATACCACTTTAACCTATAATCATAACTTAACTTAAAACTATATTTTATCATATATATATATATATGTTACGGTGTTAGTATGTCACTGATTAACTAATGCCTCATATGGGCAGTGGAGAGGGAGATAACCAAATAGTCATTCTCTCTTTCCAAAAACCTCATTAGCTTCATAAAAGTGTTTTAATAAAGTTAATGATCTCATCTATGAAGACCGCCCCAAACAATCTACCAGTTCTTCCACGTGATTGGAATGACTTGAGGAATCTTTCCGATTTTTTTTAAAGGAACTTACTCGAACTATTTCCCATAATCGACATTTGAATGACAGACCAGAAAGAGTTGACAATAACAATGCTTTTAATAACTCCGAAATTATCGTTCATGCACATTCATCTTAAGAAAGTAAACTCTACAATTTTCTCCACCTTTCGTGCAAGTATATAAAACATACCAAATAAGGCGTGAAGATAGCTACACCAACGCTGGCAGAAACAACCAACCAACCGTCTCCGATATTACTGACGTGTAAATTGAATCCTCAGCCAACAATTTAAAAAATCTTATTTATATTTGAAGCTATTATGTGTTTACAAAATTTTCGTAAGAAAGTGTTTAATGCAATTTTCTTTTTTCAAAATGAGATTTTTTCAGAACTGATTATTCCTAATATATTTGCTGATTATCTGCTAGTAACAATGTATTTTGTTATTATTTGGTAACATTAGCCCTCCTGACAGGTTTTATAAATAAATCAAATTTTTATTTGAAATAATGGAATTAATAAATATTTACATTTTCAGGCAAACATATTGCCGCGGATGATTAAAAATATCTGGGTATTATATGATATTTCGTTCGATTTTGTATATAAAATATATATGCTATATAAATATTAAATTTAAATTAAATGATAAACCATTGTATTGAAATACTAAAAAATCTCTATAAAATATTTGTTTTGAACACAATTTTTTTATATTTAAAATATATAAATATTTTATACATCTTAATTTTAAGAAAATTGGTATATTGATAATGTAAAATGATATATTTTTCTATATGTACTGTTTATAAACAAGAATTTATTTCTATATTATATATATATTTTATTATAATTTGTTTTATATAGAAAATATATTTCATATCTATTTGTTAAAATATTCTATATCTATAATATATCTAAATTTTATGGATGAATGTTTTATTATATATATATATATATATATATATATATATATTATATATATATATGTATATATATATATATATATATATATATATATAAATTAATTGATTTAAAATATGTTTATTTTCGCTACACAGTTCCAACCATGTTTCAAAAATAGAAGCTAAAACCCTAATTTTATTTTTGCAAATAAATTAAAAGCATTAGTTCCATTTCATCTTCAAGCGAATTTTGGAGTAACTTTTAAAATTTACGGGTTTTAAAATACACAGCTAAAATCACGTTTCCATGGTTACAGAATATTCTACTCAAATTGAACACGGGGTGTCTAGATTTTCCTTATGACAGTATCATTGTATCAGTTATTAGCTACATTTTGGTAAGGGGTGAGGATGTATTTTACACTGAAACCTGACGTCAGTTGAATGGATGTCGTCTGAATTTTAAAAAAAAAAAAAAAAAAAAAAAATTGTTAACGGTAAAAAATTTTCAACGTCATTTTTTAAAATTAAAGATTTTTTTTTTTTTTAATATTTTTATTTAACTACGATTTGAAATATTTTCCTTTTTAATTTTTATTTTACTATATTCTTTTTAAGAACAGTTAAATGTATTAGAATCCATTATATTATGTATATTATTTTAACATTAAGTTTAAGTATATATATATTTTTTACATTTTTTTTTTTTTTTTTTGTATATGACTATGACAGTTGAAATGGTTATTAAACTGATTCAGTAAACCTTTTTAATTTGTAAGTATATATTCAAAATTATTATTATAATAATTTTATTTTACATAGTAATTAACAATGGTTACATATATTTGAAATAAATAAATTAATTAATTAATAAATAAATTTTTACTAAATCTGAGAAATGACTTAGCTAGTTTTGTAGTAAGTAAATTAAATTACATTTTAAATTAAAGATTTAAATATATTTTTTTAAAAAAAAATGAATTAATATATAAATAAATATATATTATATTTGATATGGAAAAATAATCTTACTTAATATGATAATTTTCCTTCTGTTATAAAGTAATATAGTCTATTAAAACTAAACAATGAAAATTTTTAAAATTTTAAAGTTGTAATTTTGAATTTGTAATTAAAATTTCTTTAAATTAAATTGAATGAATTCTAACCTAAATTTCTTTTAAATAATACTACACGCATTAAAAAGAATCCAAAAAAATACCTATAGTAAAATAAAATTAATATGAAATACCATAACATGTAAGCTTTTTGAATGACCCATTATAATCCTCAGTACTTACATAAATATTATAATAATAGGTTTATATATAAAATAAAAGTTTACTGAATCAGTGAAATTAAGTAACCATTTCTAAATCATAGTCATATATTCAAAAAAAAAAAAAAAAAAAAAATTTTAAACCTAAATACATACTTAAACTTAATGTTAAAATAATCCTACATAATATAATGGATTCTAATACATTTAACTGTTCTTAAAAAATATAGTAAAATATAAAATTAAAAAAGGAAAATATTTCAAATCGTAGTTAAATAAAAAAAATTGTAAAAAAAAAAAAAATTTAATTTTAAAAGATGACGTTGAAAATTTTTTACCGTTAACAATTTTTTTTTTTTTTTTTTTTTTCAAACGACGACATCCATTCAACCGACGTCAGGTTTCAGTGTAAAATACATCCTCACCCCTTACCAAAATGTAGCTAATAACTGATACAATGATACTGTCATAAGGAAAATCTAGACACCCTTGTTCAATTTGAGTAGAATATTCTGTAACCATGGAAACGTGATTTTAGCTGTGTATTTAAAAACCCGGTAAATTTTAAAAGTTACTCCAAAATTCGCTTGAAGATGAAATGGAACTAATGCTTTTAATTTATTTGCAAAAATAAAAATTAGGGTTTTAGCTTCTATTTTTGAAACATGGTTGGAACTGTGTAGCGAAAAATAACCATATTTTAAATCAATTAATTTATAATATATATATATATAAATTTATATATATATTTAAAAATAAAATATCTATAAGAACACCAATTTTATATCTTTACTGTTTTCAAATTTTTTTATTTATATATATATATATATATATATATATATATATATATATATATTTATATATATATATATATATATATATATATATATATATATATATATATATTTATATATGTATATATATTTATTTATATATATATATATATATATATATATATATATATATATATAATGATAAATTTATATATATATATATATATATATATATATATTTATATATATATATGATATATGTATATTATATATTGTATATATATATTTAATTATATCATATATATTCATATATATATATATATAATATTATATATATATATATATATATATATTATAATATGTATATATATATATATATTATATATATATGTATATATATATATTTTATTTATATATATATATTTTTTATAATCTATTTATTATTTTTTAAACATATTTATTTAATATTTTTTTTTTAAATAAATAATTATATATATATATATATATATATATATATATATATATATATATATATATATATTAGTGGACATTGAAATCATTCACACTCATGGATGATAACTATTTCATTCAAAAACGGTTCAAAAGGCCTTATATAAATTTCTGAGATATAGCAAAGTTAAATATAAATACACCATATTCTTAAAACCTATTTTAATCCCTTCATCATTATATATATATATATATATATATATATATATATATATATATATATTCTATATGTATAAACTCAATAAAAAAAAATTATATATATATATATTTTTTATTGAGTTAGGATATTTTAAAACGTTTTTTGAAAAACGGAAAAATGAAATTTTTTTGCTTTATGTGAAAAATAAATAAAAAAAACTGATTAAATCTTTCCTGTCTTCCATTTTAATGAAAATGCTTATTTTTTTTAGTTGCTGCCATTCATATTTTTTTAATATATATATATATATATATATTATATATATATATATATATATATATATATATATATATAAGTTATTTTATGTTATATATTTTAAACAATATAAAGGCGACATACTGTTTCATCTAGCATGAAATTTGCCTGTCGCCTGACCTAAAAAATAAATGTTCACCTTGGATAAATATTTTTATTTATTTAAGCGTACTACTAGATTGGCAGTTAGCTTTCTTTATTTTAAACTTGAAATAGCTCGATTTAAATATAAGTTTTATGTTAACGGTTTTTTATATCGCACTTATAAATGCGGACCTCTTTTCCCATATTTCTTGCAAACCTGTTTCAACTTTTGATCTTCAAAAATTTAAATTTAATGTCAGTCGTCATCTTTCTTCTTAATTCCTGTTCTGTTAACTTCTTTTCCATTCAATGCATTTTTATTTTCTCAGATTCTTTCACACTCAGTATTAACTTTTATTTTATTGCTTTATTGCCTTTTTGTATTCAATGATAACTAATTTTCAGGTTAAAAATGTTTGAATAGATTCTTTAAAACAATTTATTTTTTGATAAAAGGTAATTTCTTTGAATTAAAAATGTAACTTGTGGAAAATTATAAATAATCCTATGTTTCTGAAAGGAACATATTAAAAGGAGTTCCTCATTTTTTGCAATATTAAAAAAATCTACTTTAAAAATTGGAATTTCCCTCAGAAAAAAAATGTTCTTTCATTGATATTAATTAATGTTTTGTAATAGATAGTATGTCTTTAATTAAAATCATATCCTATATTTCTGTGCTTTCGTTGGATTGAAAAGTCATCACGTAATAATGGTTGATTGTCACCTTGTTATTGTCAACAACTGCATAAAGCCGGTAGTCTCATGTTACATGAACGACACATGTCACTTTCGCAGGATTTAATTTGCTTCAGAATTAATAGATAATATTCAGACATGCCTCGATGTCTGCAGTCGCTACCCACATTTCGCATCTCAATAATTTACAGTTGAGTTGGATAGATGTAGCCGTAGATTCTATGCTAACAGTTACTTTTCTCGCTTGTGGAACTCGCTTCCGGCTCCATGCTTTCCAGCCAACTTTAATCTGCAAAAATTTAAATTCAATGTCAATCGCTATCTACTGTCCTCCTGATTACTCTTTTTTTTTCTTCCCGCTCATTGTTAATGTTTCTGTTCTTAATTCTTGCATAGCTTCCAACCCCTTGCGTCTTAATGGCTTGCATGGGGTGAAAACGACTGAAAAAAATAAAAATAAATAAGTAAATAAACAAATAAAAATATAAGGATAAATGGACAATTAAATTAAAATGATTAAGCCTAGAATTAAAATATACATCGTTTTCTTTTCGAAATGAAAAAAAGTCACGTTTATTTACTACATATATATAAATATTTTTTAATTTTTTTTTTGTAAATGTTTATAATTCAATTATGTTTGTTTTTTTGTTTTTTTTATGAAAGAGCACGTAATTTTGGAAAATTGAATTTAAATCTTTCAAGAATATATATATATATATATATATATATATATATATATATATATATATATTTAAATAAAAAAATAAAAAAAGAAAGAACAGTAAGATATATAATCCGGTGTTATTATAGATATTTTTATTTTTTTTTTATATAAAACTTATATGTCCAATTTACAGATTCTTATTATATATTATATAAATTAATTGAAATAAAATATGTTTTTATTTCAAATAGTTCTAATCCATGTTTCAAAATATGGAAAAAATGCCATGAATTTAAAACTGTGTTAAACTTATGGAAGTAATTTAAATATTTACCTTATATATATATATATATATATATATATATATATATATATATATATATATATATATATATATATATATATATATATATATATATATATATTATTTTGAATTTTCATTTTTTAAATTTTTTATAAATATTTTTTAAAATTTTACTTCAACATAAAATTTTTTTCGAATTTTTTTTTACATTTAAAAATTTGAATTTAAACAAAGAACAGATTAACAAAAAATGAAATCTTTATTTAATTTTTGAAATTTTTCATTCCATTTTTCTTCGCGCCTATTCATTCCATTTGTTTCAAAATATTTAAAAATTGATAATCAATAATTTAAAATGCAAATGTCAATCGCCATTTTTTGTCAAACAAATCCTTCAGTCTTTTATTGTTCCTCTTGTAAATAAATTTTCCCACTTTCCTTACTAATTTTTGCGTGGAAGAAAATTTAAAAGATTAATTGGAATTGAAAAAAAAAAAAAAAAATTTGAATTTTTTATTAAAAGAAAAAACAGAAACTGGCTGAAATCGTTCCTTTTTTTAATTAGAAAAATTTAATTGTAAAATCACTTAAAATTAATAATTTTAATTCTTGGGCCATTTGTGTCTTTTCGATTCATGATTGAAAGATTTTCAAATATCTCGGTTTTATAGAAATTTTGTTAAAATTTGGTAAAATATGAATTTGCCAAACAAAATAAAATTATAAAAATTTTTGCTGTTCAGTTTAATACAAAAGAAAATTTGGATTTTTTAAATTTAAGGTTTTTGAAAGTAAATTTTTATAAATTGATGAGATTAAAATAATTTAAAATGTCTTCTGTAAAAATATTTTATCCATTGCACCACATTGAAATAAAAATTTTTGAAATTCCTTTAAAAAGTTATGAATCAAAGATATAATAAAAAAAAAAAATTTTTTTTCAATTTTATTTTGTTTTAAGAATATTTTTTATTAAAATTTAAATATTTTGTAATGAAACAAAATTTTCCTTTTAAATTTTTATTTTATAATTGGTAAAAGTCAAAAAATGAAAAGATTTTTTCATTTGACGAAAGTAAATTGATCATTTGTTTTAAAAACATAACCAAAAATTTTCAAATTTAAATTTTTTTCAATTTCAAAAGGTCTATAATCAGGATAAATTTTGTTTTTGGTAAATTTTTTTGTATAATATTTTAAATATTTTCCAAATATACATTAAAGAAACTCCGACAAAAAGAAAGTTTGGCGTTTTTTTTGTTGGAAAACCAAAAAAAAATTTATTTATCTCTTCGTTTTAAAGAAAAATAAGATTAATTTAAATGATGGTATAAATGTAAATAAAAAACTTTAATGAAATATTATTTTGTTAAAAAAATTTTATTATTATTATTTCAAAAAGCTGATTATTTTTTTTAAGAAATTTTCTTATATATAGTTGCTTGATGTATATATAATGTTATTATATATAATTTTTGCAAATTTTTAAATGTAAATATATATATAAAAAGTATATGTAATCATTTTTGGTATTAATTTTTTGCTATTTTTAAATTTTTTTTTGTTTTTTATTTTTATAGAAAAAAACTTCGTTAAATATGGTGTTATTATTTTTATATATAATATATATAAATATATAGGAAATAAAAAATGAGAATTTATCATTTATTAGAAAATAAAAAATATTTTGTTATAATAAAAATTTCAAACAAAAAAATTTTTGTTTCTTTTTTTGATTATTTGAAATATGTTTTTTTTTTTAATATTTAATTTTTTTCCTGGTAAATTACCAAATTGAATAATATATATCTTTATATTGAAAGAAATAGTTTATTTTATTGTTAAATTTTTTTTTTTAAACTTTTCATGTCTATTTAATTGTTTTTTTATTTATTTACTTTAAATGGTTTTCCCAAAAAAAAATATAAATTTTAAAAAAAATTTGATTAATATATTTATTTTGAAAAATTATTTCCTAAAATTAAAAAATAATCCAATATATAAAAAATTTTTCAAAAAATTTTTTATTTTGATTCATTGTAGGATAAATATATATTCATATATGTATATCGTTTATTGTATTTATTATTTTGTTTTAGTAAAAAAAAATAATAAAATAAAATATAAATGAAAAAAAAATACATTTTTTATTCATTTTTTTAAGGAATTGATTCCAAAAACCAAAATTTTTTCCAATTGTTTTTTTTCGCCATTCGAAAAGTAATCCAAAAAAAATGTAAAAAAATTCAATTTTTTTGAGATATGTCAAGTGTATCACTTATAAATAAAACAGTAAAAAAAACAAAAAAACAAAATTTGTTCAAAAAAAAAAAAATGATTATCGTCAAATCAACAAAAAATTTAAAGATATTTTGAATCAAACACACACACAAAAAAAATTATAAAATAAAAGAAATAAAATTGACATATTATTTTAATCCAAATAATTAAATGGGCAAAAATATATAATCAATTTTATTTATTTATTTAAAAAATTTATTTGTTTTTGCTTCATTCATTTTAAAAGGTTTTCTAATTTATAAAAAATAAATATTTAATATCTTGAAGCATTCTAAAATTTAAAAATTTCAATCATTTTCAATATATTTTATAAAATTTTGAAAATTTTTTAAATTTTATCTTTAAGAATGTTTATTGATTCATTTGTTGTTATTTGCATTTTCTTATTTTTAAATAAAAAAAAAGTCAAAAAATAAAATGTAAAGATGAAGAAATTCTGGAAATATAAGATTAAAATAATTTTTTCCATTAACTTTTTAAAAAAATTTTAAAATATTTCACACACACACATACATATATATATATATTATATATAAATATATATAATAAATATATATATATATATATATTATATATATTATATATTTTGTAATTTAAATAATTAAAATAAAATATTTTTGAAATCGCTGCATAAGATTTCTCATGTTTCAAAAAAAAGTCTAAAACCAGCTTATTTTTCATATAAATTTTTTTAAATCCATATCAATGAGAATTCATATTTAATTTTCAGTTATCATATTTAAAAAAAAAATTAAACAATTAAAATATCTTATGTATTGAGCTTTATTTATAAAATAAAAAAAAAAACAATAAACAAAGACCATTGGATTATTAATATAACGATTCTTTCCTATTTTTTATAAATTTAAACACACACACACACACACACAGATGATATATATATATATATATATATATATATATATTGATAAAATATATATTTTGAAAAAAATATAAATTAATAAAACTATTTCAAAAAAAAACCTTTGGACTCTTTTTAAAAAAATTTTTTTACAGAAAAACATAAACACACAACATATATATATATATTTATTATAAATATTTATTTTATAAAATATTCATTTTAAATATATAAAAATAATATATTATAAATTATATAATTATAAAATATATTATAAATATATAATTATAATATATATATTCTCTTTATATATGATATTTTTTTATCTGAGAATGTTTATGAAAACACACAGAGAAACACACACACATATATATATATATATATAGACATTTTTCTTCTAATTTATTACGATAATTCTGTATTTCATATTTAAAATTTTCTCATTCAAAAAAAATTTAATAATTTCATTATCTTTTAAATATTTTTCATATTTTGTAGTTATGGGTGTTTAATTGATAATAGTATTATCAAAAATAAACAAATATTTTTTGATAATTGTTATAATATAAGAAAAAATTTTTCTTTTTTATTTATGTTAATATTTATAAATAAAAATTTTGAATTATATATTTATTAAATATATAAAAAGCAAATTGTTAAATCCATCTATATAAAAATTAATTTTTTCTTTTATTTTTAAAAAAAAAATATTTAAACAAAATCAGTATTTATTCATGACATTTCTAATTTTTGATTTTGAACAAATTATTTTGAGCTATTTTATATTAAAATAAATTAAAAGAACATAATATTTCATATTATTATATAAATATATAAATTGTAATATGATATATTTATTGGATATAAATTGAGTATATACCCAATATTTAATAAAAAAAATAACAATTAAATTTACAATCGCCAACCATCGGGATTTTAAAATATTTTAAATATTAATATATTTAAAAAATAAAATTTTATTTATATATATATAAATATTGATATTAATATGCAATAATAAATATGATTTATTTAAAGATATAAGCAAATATAATTTATATATATATATTATCATTTGAATATATATATATATATATATATATATATATATATATATATATATATATATATATATATATATATATATATTGAACAATAAAAATAATATTAAAAAATTAAAATCTTCAGACACACTGGGTTGTAGATTAATATTCTTTCGTTTTTTTTATTATTATTTCATTTAGATTCCTCGACTTGTTTCGGCCAACATGGCCATCATCAGGAGAGAAATAATTTCTGCTTGCTGATAGCAGTGAACTACAGAAATGAATTTCTTGATGGAGAAAATGAACTTTTGTCTGTAGTTTTCATTTGTTTTTATTTTTTTTTTTTTTTTTTCATTTTTAACATGAATTTTTTAACATTCCTTGTGTTGGTCAAACAGTCTCTTTTAAGTTGTTATTTGAGATAAGAGCTGGATGGATCCATGCTTCTCTGAATTCCCCTGGTCAGTTTGACAGTTTTATTGGTTCCTGGAGAGGGGATGTGTCTCTGTTTAGTGTTTGTGTGTGTGTTATTTGGTTCTTAGGGAGTGAGTGAGTATGATATGTGTAAGCGTGTATTATTGCTGTGGGTGTGTGTTTATCATTTGGCTCATTAGGGAGTGAGTGAGTATGATGTGTGTAAGTGTGTATATTCGTGTGGGTGTGTGTATAAGTGTGAGGCCTCAACACCTCCGTAAGCATGTCTGTCTTGTGTGGGTGAGAAATGTGGGTAGGTTTTGATTTGTTGGGTTATATATTAATACTATCTATATTGTTAAATTTATGGTTTAGCCCGGCTGGATATTGTGTTTTTTAAACGTTGTATCCATTTTATTTTCATGGAACTCTAAAATTTTCTAATGTTATCTGCTCTGAACTTTTCTATTCTCTCAATTATAGTGAATTTGGCATGGGTTTTTAAAATCGTTTTTCCAGGCGGAAATGTTGTTCTACAGGTAATAATTTTTCATGGGGAGTCGACTTAATTCGATTGCGATAATTATTAATTCTGTAGTGAAAGGGCCATTCAGATTCAGATTTTCCTATATATTGTTTCTGGCATAGTGTGCATTCTAGGAGGTAAATTATGTTATGACTTCTACAGTTAGAATTGTGGTAGATTTTGAAAAGTAGATTTAGTGATTGAGCTAGTGAATGAATTCGTGTTTTTTTTTGTTGCAACATAAATAAATTTTTTTGTTGTTACATGGTTGGGAAAAATCCTGTTGTTTTTTTTTTAGTTTATTACGGATTACCTTGTCCCCTGAAATTTGGTTACTAATTTTTTATGATTTCTTTTAGGTTCTTAGGTCTACGATATGCAAGAAGGCCGGGTTCCTTAAACAATTTTTTTAGGTCTGGTTTGAGATGTAGTATTTCCCAGCGACGAAATTGATTATTTGGGATAGTTGGAGGCAGAGTGGGATTGAAAGTGGTTACTAGAGGATTGCTAATTTATTTTTAATCTTGTATATTAGGGTTTCTTCTCTATTTTGGAAAATTGCTTTATTTATTTGTTCCCTGATTAGGGTGTTGTTTATAGCCACGTGTTGTTTTATTGATGCTCCAGATTTTCAATGTGTTTTTTATTTTTTGTTGGAACATATCCTTCTTCTAAGGAAAAATGAATATAGGAAGAAAAGGCTTAAAGTGTTTAGGTGGGAAGACTTAAAGGCTGTAGATAGTTGTTGGTGTCGGTGATTTTAGTGTGTGTTTTTTTTGTTTCCTCCTGTTTCATTTCATCTATGTAAATGCGGGTGTCTAAAAAATGTTACTGATGTTGTGGATTTTTTCATAATCAAATTAATTGAGTTTTGCACTGTGTTTAGGGTCATAAGGAATTGAATAAGTTGTCATCACTACCAGTGTATACAAAGAATATATCATCGATATATCTTGCATAGAATATGCAGTCGCTACCAATGAAAAAATTTAGATATGGGTCTTTTAAATTTTCCCATTAATATTGTATTTATGATGGATATTTATATATGGTTTGTATGGCATATATATTTCTTATTTGAAGGTATAAATGCTTTTTGAAGTTGAAATGATTCAATGTAAGAACATATCCATGATTTTATATATATATATATATATATAATATATTTATTTTTATATTTTTAATTCCTATTCCTATTTAATATTATTATTTTCGATGTTTTTAAAAGATTTTTTTATATTTGGATGAAACGTCCATAGTCACTGAATAGCATTCATGGGTAGTTGATTTCTTATGTGATTTTAAATTTATTTTTCCCATCTGTTGTGTCTCTTGATGTAGAACTTTTTTTTTCCCCTTAATTAAATTTATAACATATTTTATAATTTTTAGATTATTTATATGGAAATTTTTATCGTGTTTTTGTTGAAACGATAAAATGACAGCCTTCCTGGTTGTTGAGGCAAAATGTATTTTAGGAATTAATAAAAAAATATAAAAAATATTTTTGTAAATCCCAAAATGTTTCATATATATATATATATATATATATATATATATATATATATATATATCTTATTCCATTGAAAATAAAAAAGAAAAAAAAAACGACCATGAAACTTTTTTTTTTTCTTTTCCTAATTATATTTTGGTTATAAATTATACGAGCTTTTTTAGAAATGTTTATATGAATAAAAAAAAAATATATTATAAAAAATAATACTAAATATATCAAACTTACTAAATTGTATAAAATTGCATTTCATTTAAAATATTAAAAATGATTTTAAAAAAACATAAATTATAAATTTAAAATTTGCAGGAATAATGATATTTCCAAATTTTTAATTTTGATTATAAAAAATGTATGAACTAACTTTCAAAATATTTATATATTCATTAAAAGGAATATATTTGTAAATTGAATATAATATATAGAAACGTTCATATATATAAAAAAATTACAACTTCCAATTATTTAATTTTTGTCTTAAAAATTTGATTGAATATGATTTTTGATGATATTTTTAGTAATTTTGAAAATAAAGAAAAACCAAAAAAATTTAAAATTTTTCTTACTTATATTTAATAACAATAAAATAAGAAATTTTTAATATCAATTTGAATTTGAGGATTAAAAATAAAAAAAAATTGGACATAATATGTCAGATTATTAAACATCATTATATATATATATATATATATATATATATATATATATATATATATATTTATATATATATGCATATATTTTTATTGATGCATGTTTTTGTTAAAAAATTGAAAATTTTTTTTTTATTTATTTATTTTAAAATAAATTTAATTTTTATTGTCTGATAATATAATAATATTAATTTAAAAAATAAAAGAAAAACATTATTTAGATATTTATTTTTTAAAATTTAACATGCCTGGCCATTAGTACAATTCAGGAAAATTTTTTTTGAAAACACAATTATACTTAAACATGAAAAACAATAAAAAAAAATTAAAAATTCCTTTTGTTAAACTTATACATAAAACAGTTGAAACCTAACCTGAACAAAATAAACTATAAATCTCCACAAATATTCTTAAATGCCTATAATATATAAATAGAAGCCATTGGTTTATACCAACGGCTTCCCCATACTTAATATAAAAATATATGTTTGCACTCGTTTGTTCATGTGTGACGTCACAAACTGCGGTGCGATTTTTCTTTTTTGTCTTTATATATATGCACGAGTTTAATTGTCGTTTTGAAATCTTTTATATGCAATAAAACAGACTATATTATTTTTTTTGTCCGTGTATTGTTTAATATATTGAAATGTAATTCATCTTTGATAATGGCTTATGTAAGCCGAAAGCTTAAATAGGATTAAAAAAAATGTATCAATATTGAATTTTTTCTTTCATCTTTCAATGATAATGTTATTAAACTTATCAGACAATATGAAAAAATTTTACTTAAAATAAATAGACAAAACTTGTCTATATTATTTAATGAAACATGCATCAATATATATATATATATATATATATATATATATATATATATATAGTACAGGTAAATATATTTAAATTGGTATATAATCCAAACATATCCTAGTAATATCAAATATTAAAACTGATCCACAGAGAGTATGAACAAAAAATTTTATAATAACAGATATATATATTTTTAATTTAAAAATTTTTTAATTTTTTTTTAATATAAACTGTTTGCCGGTCCGACATTTTGTACAATTTTATTGTCAAACCAGTTTGTAATATATACTGTAACAGCAAACTTGTTAAAATCATGTAACAGCATGCGATAATTGTCCATCCGACAAAATGTTTTAATATTTAAAAAAAAACAACCTGAAAAAACCTTTGCGTTTTTTTTTTCATTTTTTTCAAAATAAAATTTATTTTATTTGTCGAGAATCATAAAAAAAATTTTTGAATTATTCAGCTAGAAAGAGAATGTATTAAAAAAATTTTTTATCATTTTATACTATGTCTTCCCAAACTGAAAAATAATGTGAATCGAAAAATATTATTCATTTCTTTTATTTTTTAAATAGTACCAATATTCATTATTTGGCTTTTATCTTTGTTAAGTCCATTTTAAAAGAACCATCAAAAGAACGATGAATAAAAAAAAAAATAAAAAACAGTTAAAAAAAACATTTCAGGAGGTCATACATAATGTTTAATCATTCATTTCAACATAGAGCAAAAATTCTTGTTATATTCAAAGTAGAGTCCAATAGTATTATAAAAAACATCAGAGAATTCCAGTAAATATCTTTAAAATTTAATATTAGATACAAATATTTATATATAATGAAAAATTTTTTAATTTTTTTTGTTAAACGATTTGGACAATTTTACATTGAAATGATATATTTATATATATATATATATATATATATATATATATATATATATATATATATATATGTGTATATATGTATATCTAAATATCTGAATCAAAAAATATCCTAAAAAATTTTTTGTGTGTTAAAAATTTTTGTAAAAATTTAAATTTGAGCAATTTTATATACAAAAAAAAATAAAAATTAATAAATGTATATATATGTGTCAATTTGTGTGTGTGTGTGTGTGTGTGTAGGTGTGTGTGTGTGTGTTTGAGTGTTTGAGTGTTTGAGTGTGTGTGTGTAGAGAATGATCTGAAAGTAATGCCTTCTATTTATTTTTATAATTAGGAGCACAATAAATGAAAAGATACAAAAATTTTTTGTCCGCAACATTTTTTGTTTTAATTATAGTCCAATGTTTGGTTTCCGTAAACGTTAGGCAAGCTTCTGATAAATGCTAATGAGGGCAATTTTTTCTGCATGTTTTCTTTGGTATGGATGAATAAATTTAAACCTAATATTTAAATATATTCAAATGCCATTTTATCAGAATGTCGTTCAGATACACTTACCAGGAAAACAGCATTTATAGCAAGTCCTCCTGTATAGTTCTTGGTTATCAGTGTTTCATTAAAATTAGCTGAAATTAATTCAGTCCTGAATATTAATCACATTTATCGGTCATTATAGAGTGAAAATTTCAAATCAAAATTCAAATAACTACTGATAACTGCAGATTTATTTGTATAACCTCGGATACACTTTTGCTTATAAAAATGCATACGAACAGATTTCTCTAAATTCATCCATTTAGCAGCATCTAACGTAGTGAAGCTGTGGTCTTACAATACACAGGAAGTCTGAAGAGTTAACATAGAACATATATTTATACATTATAAATTTATTTTGATGGGTTTTGTGAAATAAAATAAAAGTAATAAGGATTTCTTACTGTTATTTCTGTACATGGAAGAAAAAATCCAACTAAGACAGCCAAATAAATTAGTTTCTAATTGGAGATATTCCAGCATATAAAAACACATATTTTAACAATCTACATTCCCAATTTAGTGATAAAAAAAACGAAATAGTGTATGTTAGGTTCTTTAAGACGCACCGGAACCGCGAAAAAGGCCTACCAGAAACTAAGCAAATTATTGACATAGAAACATTTCGTTAGAAACAAAGAAAGTTGAACTGCTATGTCATATCAATCAACCTTCTTGACAATGAATGCTGGACATTTTCCCCAAAGATGAAGAAGAAACTAGAAGCGACAGAGCTGTGGTTCTACAGACGGATGCGGAGAATGTCATGGACAGAACATGAGAGCAACAGGGAAGTTCCACTAAAATGTTTTGTGGAAAAATACATACATTACTTAAATCAGAAAGAGAATAAAAAATATCTGGACACAATATTTATATAAGAAAGAGGGTATGTGTTGCGTTGCAGCTCAGACCAGACACCAAATTCGTTAACAGAGTGAAGCTTCTTTCAATCGAACACTTGTGGCTTAAAAATTAACCTTCCGCCAGGTCGTAACCCACGACTGAAAAACATAATTTCTACCAGTAAACCAGATTTTATCCTTAATTTTAATCTATCTTATTGATATAAATTGGCAAAAGTAGAGATGATGCTTGGGTGAGGAGATTGTCTTCCATGTTTGTTCAACTCTTTCAAAAATTATCTAAAATTGCTTTTAAGACATTTTCGTTATCATGATGGTGTCATTTTATAAATAACAGTTTTCTTTGTCTTGTCATCTTCGTCTAAACAAGTAATTTATCTTCGTTCCGTGACTTTCTCTCTGACTTCACATACTGATAACCGTTGCTCGAAAATAAATGTTCCTTATCCATTTTTGCGACAGGTTCAGCTATTTTCAATTTAACATGACTTCAGCTAACTCATATTGCCACACTTTAAACATTTTAAACTATGAGGATATATTCAGTGAAGAAAAGGTAGAGGCGCAAACAGGAATCGGGTATAAGATTCCAATTTAATGGCTCAATATATAAACGGGTGTGGACAGCTGGGTCCCTCGGGGTCTCAATCCTAACGTACCATACATAAAACGATGCGTGGGGGTAGGATGATTTCTTTTTGTATTGGTGTAGATGTTTTTTCTCTGTCTCATATTCGTTATGTCATTATTTTCGATTACTTTTCCAGACTCGACTCCTTGTCCAATCCCATCGAGTTCTCAGGATAAAGAAACAAAAAAGACGAAAACCAGTTTTACAATTCTGTCTTAAATTTATTAGTTTAAAAATTTTATATGTTAATTTTTCCTAACCAAAAGCATACAACACATCAATAAATACAAATAAATTTGAATATATTAATTTCAAATCTACTAGGTATATGATAGAAAAATTAATATATTCCCTGTTAAATGGCAGAGATAAATATATTTTCATTTTACCACCTAAGTCTTGTCGGATACATTCCATTCTGATGAATATTTGATTGAAAAAAACAAAAAACAAACAAAAAAAAAGTTTGCTCAACAAATTCCATCCTGATAAATCTTTTACACTTATGGTCATCCAAGTATACTTCTAGCGATGTAATCTCATAGTCATGGCTTCAAAAATTTCTGAAATCAATATATCTTCATTTGTAAATTTATAAAATTATATTTGGAACCGTTCTTTCTTTATTTTAATTAACCTTCCATTGTTCTATTCTTTAATTATTATTTTTCATAATTAGCTTAAACCTTTCACTGATTTTTCATTTTTCAACATTCATTCACCAATTTTAAACAAAAAAGGAAAGAATCACCTTGTTACAGAATTAGAAGTCAATTTACGTAATGAGTGTGTGTGAATTGATGACCTACCTTTTGACAAGGAAATTACGATAAAGATATTAAAGTTTATAAAGATAAAAATAACAGGAAGTTTGGAGAACTTCAATTTTATAGACCTGAACGGATATAAATATTATATCTATTTTCCTATAAATATTTATCGGACATTCATTTTTTTTGTATGGTTAATTTTTCTTCTAGAAATTCAATTTAAAATTCTGTTGAAACAATTTTTTGGAAAAAGTGCGTTTCACAAGTCAAAACAGCGTTATTTTTTTTTTAGTATAATATAGATATGTTCCTTCAAACCTTTTTTTTTTGTAATAAGGAAAAATGAGTATCTTTATTATGTCATTATTTTCTCTTTGAGTTGCTTGTATAATTCAATTTAGTTATTGCTACTGTTTCTGTTATCTGTTACAGTCCTTTGAGATTTCGTAAAACCGGCTCATTAGGTTCGAAAAAGGTGAAACGTAATTTTTGAAATGAAACCTTTTAAAATATAACACCTAATTGCACAGCTGCTGTCCCCTTGAAAATAGTCGACTCTACGTTGCTGGTAAACTGGTGTCATTGGCTGATAGTGAGTGAGGAAAAATACATAAATGAACAAGTGACGAAAATGACAAAAAAAATTTGATTTTAATTAAAGATGTTTGCTGTAAATTATCAAAATATATTTTAAACTGATAAATACAAATATATATATATGTATATAATATATATATATTCTTGCAAATTCTAAATGTCTTGAATATATTGTCTTCTAAAAAAAAAAAAAAAATCCCATTTAATATGGTAAAATGAAAAAAAAAAATTGTCATGTATATTATATATATATTTTCATTCCAAACAATTTTATTTTATATTGAATAAGGTCTTCCTTAATTTTCCAAAATGAAAAATAACAATAACTATATATATATATATATATATATATATATATATATATATATATATATATATATATATATATTATTATATGTAGTGATATGGATAAATTTTCGTCTAAATTACAAAAAAAAAAAAAAAATAACAATGTCATCTCATTTTAACAGATATATTTAAAAATTACAAAAAATATCTTGAAATACTAAAGAGTAAATTTATTCAATAAAATCGCCATTGGCTTCAACCACAGCCTCCAGACGACTTGGAATCTCCTGCAACTCTTCTGGACGGTCTCCTTGTTTAAGTTGGTGAATGCTGCCACAATCCATGCCTCCAGTTCATCTTTAGTAATACAAGGAGTGTTTGTCTTTTGCTCAACTGCGCCCCACACATAATAATCAAAGGGGTTGCAGTCTGGTGAGTTATGTGGCCAGATGTAACGGGTGATGTGATCGCAGAAATTGTCTGATTGTCATGACTGGGTTCTTCTTTTTGTGTGGCAATGTGCACAGTCCTGTTGCCAGGCATAGGCCCTTCCAGCAATCACCCTCTTGACCCAGGGCAGCACTACCTCCTCAAGACACTTGTTGCAGGCTTCCTCGTTGAGTCTAAGGCCCTATGTGAAGATAAATGGAAGCATAACTTTGCCATCACTAGTGATCACACCAAACACCTTCGTAATCACCATTAGACTCATCCAACTCTTTCCGAATCTTCTGCACTGTCCTCAGATTGACACCCAAACACTCTGAAATGTTCGTATTGAAGCTTCCGGCGCGAATGCCAAGCAGTACAGCATGCCGTTTCCAAATTTCTGGCGGAGTGAATTGCGTCATGGTGCTCTTTTTCTCACAGACGGTGCCCAACTGACCCTATTATACTGTGCAGTCGACAAAATAAAAAAAAAAAACCGCATACACAAAATTAAAAAAAATATAAAATGGCGACAATTTACCCATCGCACCTTATATATATATATATATATATATATATATATTTATTTAAACTAGGTAGTCCGTATAATCGTAAAATTTTCATATAAAAATATAAATACCATAAAGTCAATTCAATCCAAAAAAATAATTTAAATTAAAATGAACCATTTAAGGTTCCATGTAATAAATTATTTCACCAGAGCCCTTTAAAGCACTCCGGATTATCATCAGACTTTACTTCCAAACAAAAAATGAAAAGAAAATTTACACATTTTTGAAACCCGTATTTTACATATGTAAATTAACGAAGTATATAGTTAGCAATATATATATATATTGGAGTAGTTATATAGATATTGACACATTTTTTAGGTTAACTTAACGGAAGTTATATATTGATATCGAAGGGGTAGATGAAAAAAAAATCACAGAAAAAAAAAAAAAGGAACTATATAGAGAAAGTGTTTCTAATTTTGGTTGTAAAAAAATGGTTAAAAATTAAGGTATATATATATATATATATATATATATATATATATATATATATATATATATTAAAATGTATATATTTATATATATATATATATTTATATATATGTGTGTGTGTGTGTGTGTGTGTTCAAAAACATAGTGTGTTTTTTGCGGCTTGTCTAAGGAATCCCCGTAGGCGAACACAATTCATTATATTTTTTTTACATTTATAAAATTTAAATGTATTTAATTAATTATATAATATTTATTTTTATTCGTAAAAAAAAAAATTTTGTAACATAAAAAGGAGAAAATTAAGAAATTCAATATCATTTATAACAAAAATTCAATAAAAAACTGAAATATTATAAAATAAATTCTTGTTAATCAGATCAAATTTGGTTCTGCAAGTTAGACGACATTATCATCTTTTGGTATGTGCATTTTCTGATGTTGGATTTATTCTTTTAACTGATCTGTTCAAAAAACCATATAATCCAGTATATATATATATATATATATATATATATATATATATATATATATATATATTGATGAATGTTTCATTAAATAAAAAGATAAGTTTTGTTTATTTAATTTTTAAGTACTCCTTTCATATTGTCTGATAAGTTTAATAACATTTTCAAAATAATGTCATTGGGAAATGCATCAATGAAAAATTGCTTTAAATATATAATTATATATATATATATATATATATATATATATATTGAAATTTCCATTTATAGAAAAAATATTATGTTCTCACTTTAAAGTTTAATTTTCTTTTTTGTGGTTTTTGAATTTATTTTTTTTAAGAAATCCCAGTCGTATTTTGGAAATGGCATGAAAATCCCACAGAATTCCTTGACTCAGAAAAAATATATTTTTTCGTAGACGTAATTTTGGAACCTGTCGATTTTGAATTAGCAGAAAGTTTAAATGATCGTCAATTCGAAATTGGTGAAATATGATTCCATGCTTTTTTTAAAAAATCAAACCATACCAGAATAAGTTAAAAAGCAAGTTAAAGTTAATATATAAAAACAATTGGAAAGGGTCGATTATTTTTATTAACACGGACACAAGTATTCATCGTACCGAAAAAAATATTTCTCAACATTCTTTGAAATTTTATAATATAAAAAATAATTAGATTTTGACTCAGGAAATTTATTATTTTACTAAATTTGAAACTACAAACGGTTTTACCAGCAAAATGTCAAAATTTCGAAATGTAATCATAAAAATGGAAATAAAAGGGCCTGAAAACCACAACAGACAAAGGTGACAAACAAAAAAGGTTTGTAGTCTTCAATTTACGTTTATATAACTGTTTTATTCAACTGTCAAAAATTGTATAGCAAAGGATGCGTCATTTCAAAGTTTCGAGAATATAAATTTTCAAGACGCCTGGCCTTTTCGAACTGTTGAAAATTCGCTAATGATGATGAATCACACGGTTGTAAAAATAAGATATATTCAAAACTTGATTAAGAAAAATTAAAATTTTAAATATATACAATATATATACATATTTTGATTTGTCTAGTTTTTTCGAACGTTGTCATCCGGTTTCATTCCAATGAATCAATTTTGTTTAAATATATATATATATAATTTATATATATATAATATATATATATATATAAAAAAAGAAGACTAACATCAACGAGGATGCGATTTGTAATTCATTCATTTTGATTTTTTTTCATTAGAATGTCAATTTAAAATTAAAATTCAAAACAAAGTCTTCAACAAAAATAAGTTTTCTCCCTTTATTAGTCCATTTCCAAATGGTCCCGCGGATGTCTGAATATAAAAAATTTTTTTCGCCACTTTGTATTAATTTTTTTATTTCGCATGCTATTTTTTTATTCGTGGTTTCGGTTATATCTTTTTTTTATTTAAAACTTCCTGATTTATTATATGCATATATATAAATGAAATTGATTTTTCAGTTATATTAAACATGAAGAGGATTGCGAAATTCTTGTCATTTACTTTTATTTAGCCTATTTATATAATACCAACCCAAATATATTCTAATATAGAAATTTGTTATTTTTAAAAAAGATGTGTTTATATATATTTGGACCGCCACCATTTAATTGTCTAAAAGGAATAAAACATATTCAATTTCATTTTTGATTTTTAAATCTTTGCATGCGGGTAATTCCAATATTTAACATTGATCAAAATTTAATTTTTTTCTTTTTAAATTTTGAATATTTTTTATCCAAACTTAAATCTATATTCCCGTTGAATATAAATTTTTTTATATAAAAAAGAATTACAAAAAACTAAAATATAATTTAATTTCAGAATAGGTTATTGGAAACAAATTTAAAAAAGAATTATGCAAAATGACAAGATCCAGAGACGGATATTGAATGAAATTTATTTTTCTGGCGTTTCAAAATTAAATGGAACTAAAAATTTCTATTTTCTTCTCTTTCTTTTTTTAGAAATATTTTCATGGTAATTATTCAAAAGATGAGCTGTTTTCACTTAATCCCAGACTGATTATGAAAAAAGCGAATATCTGACAACTGGCATCACGCTATATATTACATATATAAATATTTAAATATATATATATATCTATATCTACACCAATTAGAATTCATACCTTGCATCAATCTCGCCTGTGTAACACCCTTCCCAATTAATGTTTTTACCTGAAAGCTAATAATAATCATTTTATTCAAATGCAATGTCAAAAATTTACATCCAGTTATTTGATCTATCCACTATCCTTCTCCTATTTTATTCCAAATCAATATATATCTATGCTCGCTCCAAATTTTCCGCAAATATTCCTTTTGTCAATAGTGGCTTCAATTTTTGTGCTATTTGGGATGTAATTCATTAAAAAAAAAAAATTTTTGAAAAATAATCAATTTTAAGTAAAAAAAATATTGTTTTAAATTGATTGATTCATTTTAATTTTAAGTAATTTATTTACAATTATTTTATATCTGAATTTTTTTTTATTATTTATTCAGTCCGTATTTGTAACAATTTAGTAAAAAATATCATTCATTTTCAAAAATATAGAGTGTCAGCATTGTTATTCCTAAATTAACAACACGATTGGGAAGACAAAAAAAAACTTAAATAAAAGACTTGATTACAGAGAATTATTAATTTACTATCAATTTTTTAAAAATTATGCTTTTTTTATACCAACCAAGTATAAATAACTATTTCTTTTCAACAACAAAAAGAACCTTAAGCGTTAATTTTATCTAAACCAATCAAACCATATAACTAGATTCATTCCTATATTTTTTAATTCCCTTCTTGGCTTACAAATAAAGAATATATACATAAAAATCTTCGATGTAGAAGAAAAAAATTGGTCTGCAGATTGACACATTGAAAAATGAAACCGACAATCATCGAATTCATTGTTAATCTGTATGTCCACATAAAATTATATCAATATCATGTTCTACTGAGCATTTTCACTTAGAAATATAGCAAACTTTTAATAATATGTATGTCTGCAGTCAGACGTGTAGTTATTATATGAATCTAGACGCGAAATTTTCATTGTATAATGTTATATATATATATATATATTTGGAAAAATATAAACAGGGCTAGAACATGTAAAACTTGGGATGACCCATGCCCTTTGTGCCTCCATGAGAAATTGCATTATTTATTTACAATTAAAACAAATTTTAAATAATAATAATTGAATTAAACAATAGACATGAAATTAACGGTTTTTTGTCGACATCATCAGATTTTTGGTTTGAATAATTAGCTAAGAAAAAAATACAATATAATAACTTTTTAAAAATAGCCCAATCATCAGATTCATGGTTTGAATAATTAGCTAAGAACAAGTGAACAATATAATAACTTTTATAATCCATAGCCTAAATAAATAGTTTAAATACCCTACTAAAATATAATATTTATGAAGTCGTCAAAAAAAAAAAACGTTACGGCAGTTTTTTATATGCAAAATTTCTTTCATAAAAAAAAAAAAAAAAAATAAAAAAATAACAGACAAGCATACCAGACTATGGTTAATACATTTTCCGTTTCAAATTTAGACACCCCACCTTTTTCCCTGACTTGACATCTATGAAAGTAACTCTATACTGATACTTATTATTAACACCCAACACCCGCCTACCCAATTTAAACAATTCGCCCTAGCTGTTACCATGGAAATTTTGATTTCAATTATTAAAACACGTAAATTTCAGAAATACGTTATTCCAAAAAAAAAATTCGCTTGAAGATGGAACAGAGCTTACTTTTTTATCAATTTAATTCAAATAATTATATTGAAGTTTTCGGCTCTTGTTTTGAAACATGAGACCTCTTATGTCGCGAATTGGAATCAATTTTAAATAAATAATTATATATATATATATTATATATTATATATAATGTGTGTGTGTGTTTGTGTGTGTGTGTGATTAAAAAATATTTTTTTTTACACCGAATTAAGTACATTGACAAGGAAGAATCGTTAGATTAAAACCATAAAAAATTTTTTTTTTCGTTCATAAGGCTAGACACCCAAGTAATTTTGACAACAGACTGACAACGTACTGGAGCGAGCAAAAGAAATTAGTCATCGAAGTAAGAAAAAAGGCAATAAAGCCTCTAAGATACAGGGGGTTTACGATGTGTGAAAGAATGAGAAAAAAGAAAACATTATTAAAAAGCGAGAACAATGAAAGAGGATAAACCAAGAAAACAGTAGATAACGATTAACATTGCATTTATTTTTTTAAGATCAAATTTGACTGGAAAGGAAGAAACCAGAAGAGTGTTCCACAAGCAAGAAGTACGAGAGAAGAAACTGTTAAGATAGAACTTACGGTTTCATCTAGTCAGTTCAAATATAAATTGATTCAAAAAAAACAATCTAGTACTAATTCATAAAGTCTAGGTACCATAAAGAGAAGCTCATCAGAACAATTACCATGAAAATATTTATAGAAAAGTCACGGGAAAGCTACATTACAGCGATGGGAAAGCGACCGAAGCTGAGATGTCAGGTCAGGACCAATAACATCGCAGATTCATCTTGGGTTTTTATCAAGAATCTCTAAGCACCATCAAAACATATGTGGCAACAATATTCTAAGCATGGTCGATTGGTAGACTTATTGATATGTAAGACAGATTCTGGGGAGAAAAATTGCCTAGCACGACAAAAGGGAACCATCTTTCTTAGCAGCAGACCTGGCAATTGATTCAATATAATCTTTCCATTTCGTGTCAGCAGAGAACATTAGCCAGGGAAGACGAAAGGAGTCACTCTCCTGGAGGTTAGCATCAGACATGCTGATGGAAGTTAGATAGGAGGTCTTTGAGATGATTAAAAGAGAGCGGTTTCGTTTTGGAGGCTTTAAAATTAACAAGCCAGCCTTTATGCCATTTAACAATAGATCGTATACATATGAGTTGTAAGTAATCGACAATGTGCATTCGGGATTAATATCTGTGGTCATACTAATACATAACAGAGGGCGTAAAGTGAGACACTGAAATCCGAAGGTGTCTTCCAAAAACTAAATGAAGAAACAGAATAATGTCATTAGGAACAAAAACAAAGAAAAAAAACAGTTATGTAATACCAGTCCTTCTATATGTCAGTGAATTCAGAGCAGTCTCCTCACAGACGAAGAAGAGACTTGAAGCAATAGAAATATGGTTTTACAGAAGGATGCTGAGAATACCATGGACCGAACATGGGTGCAACTACAAAGTTTTAGAGAAAATAGAAACAAGAAGAATCCTTATGCTTAACATCAGTTGAAATTTCTTGCGCATAATGAGGAAAGACGGCTTGAGAAATTTGATACTCACAGGACAGATTGATAGAAGGATGGACAGAGGAAGACAGCGTATAAATTGCTCAAAAAGCTTCAATGAATGGATGGCGGGTCAAGGTTTGGGAAAGATAACAAAAAGAGAAGAGAATTATTAAAAGCTACAAAGGACAGGAAATTGCGGAGAGCCATGATCGCCAACGTCCTGAACGGATACTGCATATAGAAGAAGAAGAAGAAGAAGAAGAAGAGTGCAAGTTGTAGTCACACGACTTAAAAAAGATACAGACCTGGAAGAATTTTCTTTTATGTGCTATG
Source organism: Acanthosepion pharaonis (assembly GCA_903632075.3). Lineage (NCBI taxonomy): Eukaryota > Metazoa > Mollusca > Cephalopoda > Sepiida > Sepiidae > Acanthosepion > Acanthosepion pharaonis. Next base: position 43,743 of record CAHIKZ030001953.1, on the reverse strand, counting down.
TCCCTTCAGGACATAGACGATCATAGCTCTCCACATCTTCCTGTTCCTTGTAACTCCTAAGTTTTGTCTTTCTGTTATTTCTTCCAGACTCAGTTCTGCCATCGATTTGCTCAAGTCCATCACGCGCTGCTTTTCTCTGTCTCTCCTTCCCTCAATCTGTCGTGTGCATTTCAGATTTTCCAAGCCCTCCTTCCTCATTACACACCCCAGAAATTTCAGCTGTCTCTTCCTGATGCTAAGTATAAGTTTCCTTTTTTGTTTCCATTTTCTGAAAACTTTGTCGTTGCTCACATGTTCGCTTCATGTTATCCTCAGCATCTTTCAGTAGAACAACATTTCTGTTGTTTCAAGTCTCTTCTTCATCTTTAAAGAGATTGTTCAGCATTCGCTGCCATACAAGAGGAGAGATATCAAATAACACTTTAATTCTCTTTTCTTTGTTTCTAAAGAAATTTTTCTGTCTCTTAATACTTTACTTAGCTTTTGGAATGTACATTTGGCCATTCCAATATGTCTTCGAATCTCAGTGTCACACTTTCCGTTCTCTGTTAGAACACTTCCCAGATATTTAAATTTCTGTACCTCTCTTGATTTTAGCATCTCTAACCAGTAAAGGATCTTTCAGTTTGGAAACAAAAATGTGAATGTATGTCAAGGAAATATTCCCTATACAACTGTACTAGCACCACCAGAACATTTGTTTCGAGAACTGAAAGATATGGTCGACACAAAAGAGTCTATATATTTAGTTCACACACACACACAAACTTTTCACACAACAAGCTTGCAGCGTTCTAGACGCAAAAAATTACTTTTATCCTACTTTTTCAAATTCAAAACCAAAAAGTTGGTTTCTCTCTGGATCGGCATGGCCTCACCTGTCTATTATTTGCTTCACAACCGAGTAGTGGCGCCTGGCACAACGCAGTGCCCTCTTCATCTACCGGCACCCTTCTAGATGATGAGTGCACTCGGGTCGGAATCGCGACCCGTCTTGGACTCAAATTATGTGAGCGTCACAGATGCAGATGTGGAGCTTCCATCGATGAGTTTGGTTTGCATCCTCTCTCCTGTCGTCGTAGTGCCGGCCGCTTTCCACGGCATGCAGCAATAAACGACATCATCAGAAGAGGTTTGGATGCAGCTGGGTTCCCTTCCCAAATCGAACCCGTAGGCCTCGACCGCGGTGATGGAAAGCGGCCGGATGGCATTACCATTTTCCCTTTATAAAATGGGGGAAGTCGTTGATTTGGGATGCGACCTGTGCGGATACATTTTCGGTCGGTAATTTGATCAGGTCCGCGGTTGAGCCAGGGTCCGTCGCCCGGGACGCAGAGATAAAAAAAAAAATAGTTAAATATTCTTCTCTTGCTGATAGATTTTTTTTTTTTTACTCCTGTGGCAGTGGAGACTTCAGGGGTTATTGGCCCTCGTTCGATGGCGTTCCTTTGGAGGATTGGCGCGATTGCGTCTCGATTAAGGGACGAGCCTCGCGAAACGGAGTGGCGCTTGCAGCGTGTCTCACTGTCGATGGTTCGAGGTAATGCTTTCTCCATCATTGCGACTGGCAGAGGATAGAAAAAAAATTGTTTATAGTTACTTTGTTCAAACTTTATTTTCAATAAATAAATTTCTTTGAGTTGTGATTTGAAAGAATGCAACAATATCCCGAACTGAATCTTAACTGAAGCGGGCGGATAGTTTTGTTCTGATTATTTTAATATTTAATTTTTGTACTTGTTTTAGTATCCCCAATTATTCATTTGCATTTTTGGCTCACCCTTTTGCTGATATCCATGCATTCTTGAAGCTACGTGTGAATGGGAACTATACTAAACACTAATTGCAACTTTAAATGTCGATAAATTATTTATTTTGTACAATTTTAGTCTTTCTTTTATGAATAAAAGCAGTTACTTTTAGGTTTCTTTTAATTGTTTATAACTTTTGCGTGTCTTATTTTCAGTATCACTATGCGTTGAGGTCTGTATCTCTCATCGTACTGGGTTCATTGGAATGCAGCAACTCGTTTTAAAGTTTTGAATCTCAACAGATATCATTCCCGAAAGTAAAGGGTGTCCAAAAAGAATTGGCATCATTTTGTAGTCTAACGTCAAAGTCAGTTTTTGCTCAAATGATCTCAAATTCTAAAATGTGTAAAAACTAATTAAAGTTGAATATGTGGACTTATTTCAATGAGATTCTACCAGGAAGATGAATCGGGCTTGCCAGTGATAATGACAATGTGCTGTTGAAATGGCCACCACGTTCATCTGACTTGACACCTTATGGTTTTTGTTTGTGGGGATATGTAAAAGGACAGGTCTATATTCCTCCTCTTCATAGAGGAATGTAAGCAGAGAATTACTGAGGCGCTGGAGAATGTTGCGCAAGTTTATATCTCCTTCTTCCTAAAAGTTTAAAGGAACTTAAGTAGAGAATCACTAAGACGTTGTAGCAAAGATCTATCTATCTAATTTATGTATCTGGGAACGTTCAAAACTTTTCCTATATAAATTAGTCATAACTGCTTATTCGATTTAGGCCATATAACTTTCGAGGAGAAAACTGTATACATATATGTACACAAACTGTTTTGGAGGATTAACTTCTGTTTCGTTTATATCTGAATTTCTGAGATGAGGAATTATTGTTTGCACTATTTGCATTCGGACTATTGTCCTCATCTTTGTTATTCTCACAACGTTTCAGCCGGTCTGCCCTCCGGCCTTCATCAGGTGTATATCGATCTTAGTAACCTACAGGGATTCTGAACTGAACAATTTATTTAATCTACAGGGCTAGACTGCTCTCGTTCCGCTACCCATGTGTAGAGACATCTCGTCTAAATTAAATAAACGCACTCTCTCCGCAATCAGTTCTTTAAATCAAAGTTTTACTGTAGTGTTCCGGTGAGTGTAGAGACCAAAATTCTTGAACGTTTAACATGTGTATATAGCTGAATTATAAGTTGTCAATATTCACAATTAATGTACCATTGCTGTTGTCAATGCGTCGTAAAAGGAGTTAATTATGGAAGCATGGACTCTCCATCTACCCAACCAAATATTATTACGTTGTTCCGAAGGTAATTACGTTTTACCTGAGAGGATATCAAAACAAGTTTAAATTTATGGGATGGGGGGGTATCATCATTTACATGTGGACCATTGTCCTCCTCTGTTGTTATCACAACGTTTCGGCCTTCATCAGGTGTATGTCGATCGGGGTAATTTCGAACTGAACCATTTATTCAATCTATATGAGTAAACTGTACATTAGGGAAGGGTAATTTTTTTATTTCGTTTAGAAAATCATCATTGAATTTGATACGAAAGCTGGGGGTTGATGTAGTGCGTACTGACATTAAAAAATAGATTCATAGGTTTTGCCAATTTTTGAGCATTTAGTTTTAAAAAAACGTCTGAAAAAAAAGTACAGAAATACCTAATTTCCGCAGGTTTTTGCTTACAAACTGACTTCAAAATTTTACTATTTCAGGAATAGATCCAAATAAAGTTCATATCTTTTGTATTAGATACTTTGAATGGAAAATATATACAAACCAGAATTCTATTTATGAACTACTACAAACAAAATATGTAGTCTTTTACTGTTTAAAAACAATTGTAAAAGATTGCAAAAAGGCTACTCAATGAATAAGATTTGTTAGATCATAATTAATAAAAAGAAAAAACAGATAAAAGTGTATAAAACAGCAAAATACTGCTGGGCAAAATTAT
>CAHIKZ030001953.1:30000-35000 GCA_903632075.3 Acanthosepion pharaonis | reverse complement strand
ATAAAAATATATATAAAAATTACCAAATTATATGAAATTGATGAAAAGAAAATGGGGTAATTTCCTGAATTGCAAAAAATTAAAAAAAAAAAAAAAATCATAAAAAATTTCACAAATATGAAAAGAAAAAATCAGAAAAAGAAAAAAATGGAAAAAAAAATTGAAAGAAAAAAAAAAAATTGGGAAAAACAAAAATGCAAAAAAAAAAATCGGAAAAGAAAAAATGCAAACAAAAAAAGAATGAAAAAACTAAAAGAAAAAAAATAAAAAATTTAAATTTAAAAATTTTTTAAATCAATTTAAAAATGCCAAAATGCATTTGTCAATGAAAAAAATGAAATAAAAATGTATAAAAATAAATTTTAAAAAAAAAAAAAAAAAAATTATGAAAAATCAAAAATGAAAGAGAATGAAAGGGATTTAAAACCTGTTTTTAAAAATAAATTAAAAAACATAAATTCTAAAAAATCCTATGAAAAAATGAACAAAATTCTCAAAAGAATGAAAAAAAAAATAAAATCGTTTTTTGAACAAAATCCTAAAATAAAAAAAAAATCGGAAAAAATTTTTAAATCAATTAAAATTTTAATTTTCTTTAAAAATTTAAAATGATACAAAAAATTTATTAAGAAAAATAAACAAAAAAAATGACATTAAATATTCAAAAAAATAAAAAAAAAAAAAAAAAATGAAAAACAAGAAGTATTTTAAAAAAATTAGAAAATAAACAAAAAATTGTTTGAAATGAAAATAAGAAAGAATCACAAAAAAAAAGAAAAAACGAAAAATGGAAAAAAACAAAATGAACAAAATATAAAAAAAATGAAAATATAAAAAAATTAAAAAAAATTTCAGATATATATATATATATATATATATATATAATATATATAAATAGATAATAGATTTATGCAATTTCGTTAAAAATATATGACAAACCTTTTTTTTTAAAGAAAAAGATTTTATATAATTTTTCATAAAATTTTTTTTTTTTTTTTTTTTTCATTTTCCATAATATAAATAATACAAAAACTGTTCAAATGTTTTATTTTTTTTGCGCTTTAATTTAGCTTTTATTAAAAATTTTCAAATCATATTTAAATTATTATTTGTTTATACAAAGATTTTCCCCAATTAAATAATTTTACATAAATAGTCTAATTTTTTTTTGTTAATAAATATAGTTGTTAAAAACATTGACAAACGTAATTAAGCAAGTTCCTAAAAGTTTTTTAGAACTTTAATACAAGTAAGACAAATGAACAATGATTAATTTTTTATTTCTTTTTTTTTCATATTTATGAAATGATTAAATTAAGAAGTTTTTAAAAATAGATTCGGTTACACCCAATAAAGTTTAAAAATTTAAAAAATTTTAAAAAATGCATTGACTTTGAATAATTTTATTTTTTCAATTTACATTTAGAAAAAAATAAACTATTTCTAACGAACTTTTTTATTAACTAATAAACTTAGTAATGAAAATAGCACCACTCATTCTTAAAAAAAATAGATGTTTATATTTATTTATATGAAAAATATTCAAGGTTAATAGTAAAATAAAAAAAACTTTAATGATATAATCTGTCAAAAATCAATTTAGTGGTATAATTCACCCAAAAAAAAAAGTTATCTGTTTCCTCATGTAATTTTAATTTAACAAAACAGTGTCTGTCTATTTTTTAACATGTAATTGATTACGACATTGTTTAATTATTTGTTTGAATTTTTCATCTTCATTGCCATATTCACAACGTTTTTAACCAATTCCAAATTTTATTTATTGGTTGGAATTTTACAGCCGAAAACCTTTTATTTCGTCCACCGTTTTAATTTTAATTTTTCTATAAATTCATTATCATGCCTAAATGGATGTCTCATATGAATTTCCTTTAAATAACACTTACTTGATTTCAAATTCTTTGGTTCTGACTTTTTTCATAATTATATTTTAAATTTCATTAAATATATATATTCAAATCCTATGATTTTCTATTCAAAATTTTCCTATTTTCTGAAGAAAATTATCGAAAATTTTAGTCAAAACGTTGTATTTTATGGCATATGAAGATCATTTTGTCAACACAATGTATTAATAAAAATAACAAAAAAATGTTGTTGTCATATTGAAAATTATCATCCCATTTTAATTGGATTTTAAATGTTTTTTTTGTCTAATTCGATAATTGACTGAGGGACATGTCATGAAAATAATGCATAATGTAAAATCTAATTATCTTGTAAATATATGGTGGAATAATGGTTTATAAAAAATATAACTGTTGTAGCATACCTACAGGACGATAATGGGTATGTCCCCATTCACATAAATGCAGTAGTAAATACTGTATGTTGGTCTGCAGTTGGAGATTCGTCTCCAGCTGTGCTGGTCAAACTCTCTGCCTCCGAGCAGAGAGGATCCCCAGACGAGGCTATGTCGAAGGGCAGAGTCTCGTCTCGGGAAACAGCTACCCGACCCCGTTTTATACGGGGTCTATGGGGAATTTTTGCCGAGCCTACGGGCTCGGATACCCCACATTAAATTCGGCCTTGTGCCACATCTGACCACATGGGGCAGTTAGTAGATATCCTGCAGTTGATGATTATTGTGGAATTTACTTGACTCACTTCTAGCAGTTGACAAATTCTTCTACGCGCCGCTGGCGAATCTTATATGTGTTGTTCTTGTCCTAAGTATTATCGTTCATTACCAACCTTCGTTTGATATTCTAATCAGTAACCTTTCCTAGGTTACAACAATAACAAAATTAAAAAAATAAAATTAAAATGCATAAAAATGACAGAAATTTTCTTATAAAAAATTTTGTTATTTTTTGCAAAAAAAAAAAATAAACTTACGTTTGAGACAAATTAAAAAATTAACGTTGCATATAATAAACAAATATTTTAATTTTTGTTATCGTCTTTTTTGCATTAAATTCTGAAAAAATTAAAGGTTTTTGACAAAAAAGGTATTTTAAAAAAAAACAAAATCCGGTCCGTTTGATAAACGCCCCAAAAATTTGTATTTTTTTTATTCCTGAAATTATTTTACACAACAACATAATTAAAACTAAAAACGCTACATAGTTTTTTTTACATTTTATTAATCAATTTAAACTCCAAAATCTTTATTTTTCTAAATTTTTTTTTCTTTTTTGGAAATATTTATAAAATGAAAATTCTTTTTATTTAATTTATTCATAAAATAAAAAATTCGAAAAATCTCAATTTTTTCATTCCTTTTCAAATTAAAAACATGTTTAAATTTTTTATTGTCGTTCATGCTCAGTGGATAAAAATTTTTGTTTAAAGTAATAAAAAATGTTTTTAACTCAAAAATTTTATTTCAATCAATCATTAGCGCAATTCAAAATTAAAAAATAGAATTTTTTTTTTAACCTAAATTTGAAATATTCAACCTTTAGATTCAATAACTTAATTAGAACTATCCCATCCCCAATAATTAATTCAAATGATTTAAAAGTGAAATTCCAATTTATCAACTGAAGAAAATTACATTAAAAAATTAAAAATTTTTAAATGACAATAATTTTTCTGATTTCTTTTTGAACAATGAAAATAACACCAGTGACTCAATCCCGTATTTTGAATCAAAGTATGCTATTTTTCATGGTTCCCAAAATAAAATTTGAGAAAATTTAAATGACATCTTTTTAAACGGTTTCAAATTAAAAGTGTTAAATTAAAAAAAAAATCTTTAAAATCTTAGTTTCATGTTTTTTTTTTATTTTTTGTGGAACTCCCTGTCTGTTAAAATCCTCTTTTTCCTGATTTTTATTTAATTTCTTTAATTTGCATTCAAATATTTAGTCAATCATGTTTTAATTATATATATTTAATGCCCTTTTGAATATTTAACCTATTTTTTCTATCATTCTTTCAAAATATATATTTTTTTTTTTATTTGCTTTTCATGTTTGCTGTAAACCCTAAAAATATAAATTTAAATTGCCTATTGAATAAAAAATATAAAAAATCCATTAAATGATTCGAAAAAAAAATAAATAAATTTTTTAATGAATGCATTGAGCATTCTTTATCCGATTATGCGATGGAGACTAACCTTTTAAATGAGAAAAATAAAATTTTAAAATTTATGTTTAATGACAAATTTTAATTTTTTTTTTTATTTTAAAAATTTTCTTTTAAAAATAAAATCAATTTGTATTTATTTATTTTAAGGTAAAAAAGAAATGAAAAAAATGATTTTTCGGATGAAAAGTATTTGGTAAATTTAATAAATTTTATTAAAATAAATAATTGTCGAGATAAATTTTTTGGACAGATAAATTTTTTTAGATGTATCCAAATTAAAATTTTTATGCTTTAATTGTTTTGTTTGAACATTGTTTTGTAAAAAATTTTATCAATTAATGAAAATTTTTTTTGCTATGTCAATCATTTCTAAAATCCTCCTGATTTTCTTTTTTTTTCAAAAAAATTGTTTAAATATTTAATTATCCATTATGTTTATTTTTATTATTTTTTAAAAAATGTTCTGTTTTATGATTTTTAATGGACCTTGATCAAAAATTTTATTACAATGAAAATTTTTTAAATTATAATATATAACTGTATTCAAAAAAAAAATTTTAAAATTCAAATTTTTTTCCTTTTTGTTCAATCATAAAAAAATATTTCCACAATATGATTTTGCAAATGAAGTAATTTTTCAAATTGACCTATCTTTTTAGTGTTTAAATAATTCTTCTATTTTTTTTAATTTTTTTGTTTTATCCATTTGTTTTTTTTATATTTTTAATTTTTTTTTTAATTATATTTTTTTTTTTTTTAACAAAATTCATTTTTTTTTTACCTTTTTTGATGTATTCATTGGAAAAAAATTAAAAATTTAATTTTTAGTTTTCCTATTGTCTTTTTATTTTTTATATATAATATATTTTTTTTAAATTATTTTTATATATTACATATTTCATTTTTTTATATAATTTAAACTAAAATATATATTTTAATAT
>CAHIKZ030001953.1:0-22500 GCA_903632075.3 Acanthosepion pharaonis | reverse complement strand
TTTTTGAAAATTTTTTTTTTTTTTTCCTATTTTCTTCTTTTCATTCTCTTTGCGTTTTGTTTATTTTTTCTTTTTTTTTTTTTCTTTTTTTCATTTTCTTTTTTCCTTTTTTTTTTTCTTTTCATTTTTTTGAACACATAAAATTTTTTTTTTTTTTTTTTTCATTTCATTCATTCTTTTTTTTTTTCCATCTTTCTTTTTTTTTTTTTTTTTTTTTTTTCATTCTTTCTTTTTTTCTTTAAAAAATTTTTTCTTTTTTTTTCATTTTTTTTTTTTTCCTTTTTTTTTTTCATTCTTTCTTTTTTTGAAAGTTTTTGTTTATTTTTTTATTTTTTCTTCTTTTCATTCTCTTTTTTTTTTTTTTTATTTTTTCCTATTTTTTCTTCTTTTTCATTTCTTTTTGTTTTTTCTTTTTTCCTATTTTTTTTTTTTTCTTCTTTTTGAATTTTGTTTTTTTTTTTTTTCATTCTCTTTGCGTTTTTTTTTTTTTTTTTTTTTTTCTTTTTCATTCTTCTTTGCGTTTTTTTTTATTTTTTTTTTTTCTATTTTTTCATTCTTTTGCATTTTCTTTATTTTTTCCTTTTTTTTTTTCATTCTCTTTTTATTTTCTTTTTTTTCTATTTTTCTTTTTTCATTTTATTTTTTTTTTTATTTTTTTTCTTTTTTCTTCTTTTCATTCTCTTTGCGTTTTTTTATTTTTCCGATTTTTTCTTCTTTTCATTCTCTTTTTTTTTTCTTTTATTTTTTTTTTTTTATTTTTTTTCTTTTCATTCTCTTTGCGTTTTCTTTATTTTTTTCCTATTTTTCTTCTTTTCATTCTCTTTGCGTTTTCTTTATTTTTTCCTATTTCTTTTTTTCATTCTCTTTGCGTTTTGTTTTTTTTTCCTATTTTTCTTCTTTTCATTCTCTTTGCGTTTTGTTTATTTTTCCTATTTTTCTTCTTTTCATTCTCTTTGCGTTTTGTTTATTTTTCCTATTTTTCTTCTTTTCATTCTCTTTGCGTTTTGTTTATTTTTCCTATTTTTCTTCTTTTCATTCTCTTTTTAAAGTTTGTTTATTTTTTTTAAAATTTTTCTTCTTTTCATTCTCTTTGCGTTTTGTTTATTTTTTCCTATTTTTCTTCTTTTCATTCTCTTTGCGTTTTGTGTATTTTTTCCTATTTTTCTTCTTTTCATTCTCTTTGCGTTTTCTTTATTTTTTCCTATTTTTCTTCTTTTCATTCTCTTTTTTTTTGTTTTTTTTTTTTTTTTTCTCCTTTTCATTCTCTTTTGTTTTTTTTATTTTTTTCCTATTTTCTTCTTTTTTTTCTCTTTGCGTTTTTTTTATTTTTTCTATTTTTCTTCTTTTCATTCTCTTTTTTATTTTTTTTTTTTTCTTTTTTTCCTATTTTTTTATTTTCCTTTTTTTTTTCTCTTTTGCGTTTTGTTTATTTTTTCCTATTTTTCTTCTTTTCATTCTCTTTGCGTTTTGTTTATTTTTTCCTATTTTTCTTCTTTTCAATCTCATTGCGTTTTGTTTATTTTTCTTCTTCTCTTTTCTTTCACAGTGAGGTGATTCTGAAAGAATTAAAATTCCTGCCATGATGCATTATAATCGGCCACTATCTTAACAACATAAGATATGCAGATCATACAGTGTTGATAGCAGACGCAGAAGGTTAAGTGCAAGAACTCCTACAGAAGCCAATGAAGGAAAGTGAGAAGAAAGGAATAAGCATCAACTGCTAAAAGACAGAATACATGGTTGTTACCAAAAGGATGAACTTAAAATGCAAATTAAAAATTAGAGATTCCAGAATCAATGTACAATAATTTAATTATCTGAGAAAGTAGATGAAAAGTGCGACAATTAAATCCAAAGATGGATTGGGATCAGCAAACATCAGCAACCCACAGAATGACGTTTAGATTATTAGAAAAATGTCGGATGAAAAATCCAATGGTTCTTTAGAAATATCTTTCTGTATATTTTTAAAAATTATTTTATTGTTTCAAGTGAAACAGTTTTTTTTTTGCCACTAGTTCATAAAATACGTTTGATTCCCTTGTGAAACATAAACTGTGCCGTCCTGACACATAAGCAGCTGCAGAAGCACCCCACCAATGCGTTTTCTTGGGAATTAGTCTTGTGTGCTGACTTTACAAGCTATTTCTAATATAGTTACCGAGTGTCCGGAAGCAAGTCACCATGAAAACGGAATTTCGCACATGTATAGTTCTTCATATTGGATAAAAATATAATAAGATTAAATTTAAAAAAAAAATGAAAAAAAGTAGTGTTCTCCAAAGAACCTGAAATGAAAAAAAATCTTTTTTATTTTTATTTTTTTTCGAACTGCAATCGTATTTTGTTCTTTCAATCTGATCCGTGACCAGTTGTCGGGACAAGCAAATTGTTTGGAATCTTCTATAATCATTATCGTCTTCATTTTTGTCGTTGCCGTGGTCAGCATTATCATTTAACCAATCAACGTAATTCTTGTGAGGGTTCAAATTTTAATATGCGTTCGCTAGGCACGCCCAACGAGTTTCCCGCCTTACAAAACCACTCCTGCAGAAACTGTTTTTTTTTCTTCTTCAACAATTAGCGACAGATCGTTCACAACAAAATTACATCAGGACAGTTACTCAACAAAACACTATTTATTCAGGACACTATGGCATATCACGGATGTGTGGTGTTTTATCGCTAAGAATTGATAATGTCGATGATGAAATTAACCATTTCCATACAGGAAATCTTAGGCATTCATTGACTGAACAGATTTAGCGTTACCACCCATTAAAATTTATAAAACTTTTTTTTTATTATTAAAATGTTCATTTTATACGCATATATGTGCACTAAAATGCTTCTTCGGCGATGTCCATTATGAAGTTATAAAAAAAGTTTTCGGCCTCCATGACATGTTGGTCTTTCGACAGGTTTGTTGTTCCTGGAGATCACTATTACTAGCTGCTATGAGGTTTTGCAGACGACATTGACATCATAACAGGTAGTAACAGTGAGCTCCAGCACTTGACCAACAAACTTTTTGAAAGAGCAGCAGCACATGGAATAGAGGGCAGCTCCGAGAAATAAAAAAGAAAATGGCGAATAGCACAAACAGTGTGACAACATTACCATGAATGGGAATTCACTGAAGGAAGCGTCCAGTTTTAAATACTTAAGAGCAATCTTGTCTAAAGATGTAACTCGAAAATCTTCACACGGATTACCGCAGCTATGACAGATCTGGCCAAATTGGCAAGAATATGGAGGAGCAAAATCAGCTTTCATACGAAGTACAGACTGTACAAATTGCTGTTAGTCTCCATTCTCCTGTATGGATGTGAAACGCGGACACTGTTGGCAGAAACTTAAAGAAAGAGCCAAGCGTTTGAGAACAAATGCATGAGAAATCTACTTGGCATCTTCTATTGGGAACATAAAACCAATGAGTTTGTGCGGAAAGGGGTTGAAAGTTTTATGGGCCATTCCCCGCTTTCAAACAGAGAAAAAATGGCGTGGTTTGGACACGTCAAAAGGCACGACAGCCTGTGCAAGACCATGCAAGGCACCGTTGAAGGTGGGCGAAGGAGAGTTAACCAACGCAAAAACTGGTTGGACAACGTCAAACAATGGGCATGTATGACTATACCAGAATTGCTGATGGCTGCCTTCCATAGACCGTTGCGGGCTAGATTCAATATGGCTTCTGCATTCGGATCTCCCGTACGATTACAAACGTCAAAGGGATGATGATGATGATGATGATAATGATGATGATGATGACACCAGACTTTCTCTCCTATTGGCCCAACCGAGAGAGAGAGAGAGAGAGAGAGAGAGAGAGATCATTTCCTCATGATCACAAGAATTTTAATAATATTGGTGTCTACGCAGTTTTACAGGAAATTAAACTTCCCAAGCCCACCATAATCACTCTTTCTGGTATTGATGGGAGTTTCTTTCCTAACCTTTTGCTTAAGCTAATGTGGAAATTTAACAGTTTGATTATATCATTATTTTCCCTTCTAGTTGATATGTGACATCCATTTTTTGATGTTGCTGCTATCTGATTCAAGTGTTTTTTTTTCTTTTCGTTTATCCTTTTTATGATTAGGGACAGTAGAGTAATAGACAACGGATTGAGGAATTGGAGGGCCGAGTTCGAATTCCAGTCAAGTTTATTATATTCACTTACTCGCTAATGCCATTGGGAAATGTATGAATCCAACAATTCTCCTCCCAACTATGGGTAAATAGTAGAACTGACTGGGTTCTATCGCCTTGGATGGCAACCGGTCTAAGAGAAGGAAAACACTATGTAGCTTTTCTGAAGCACATGCTGTACAGCTAAGGAAAGAATCGATCGTGTTGACTCGACAATCCCGCGTACGGTCGACTCTTTTTTATGATTTTGTAAAGCCATTCGTAAAAGAGCAAGTCTCATCAATAAACGGCAAAGCATCAACAAACTGTGAGAAACGAACTTGACATTTGTCAATCCCTGTCACGATATTTGCAAGCAGTTGGTGGAGGAAATGGAACAGTGACTTTACTGAGCAACCTCGGAATATGAATGTTATAAGTCTGCCTCTTTCATACATGGGAAGAACATCTGCACAAACGTCACCGAACCAATCTTCAGAAACACCAACATACAGATTCTGGGTTCGGTTCACCTGAAGAAGACCGTAGCGTACAACAGCTGAAATGTCATGAATATGACAATAAAGATGAAGACAAGAGTCCGAACAATGTAAACAGTGTAAAAAGCTTAAAATATTCTGAAAGTTTTGCTCATTTTCTTCCATTTTCAATTATATTATCAGTAAACAAAAATAACCCAAACTTGCTTAATAAAATAATGCAAATTGATATGACAGTTGTCATCGTGCAATCAAATGAATTAAAACTGAATACAGATAATGACATCTAACAATTTTGATAAAGTAATAGCGTAGATAAGCCAAACGCTACCAAGTATAGAAAGTTATAGAGAAAAGACACGGCACATAGAAGATGAAGAAGAAGAAAAGAAGGAGAAAAAAAGAAGAAAAAGAAGAAAAAAGAAAAAGAAGAAAAAGAAAGAAGGAGAAGAGTAAACGAAGAAAAGAAGAAGAAAAGAAGAAAAAAAGAAGAACACAAGAAGAAAAGAAGGAGAAAAAGAAGAAGAAGAAGAAGAAGGGGAATGAAGAGAAGAATAAGAAAAATAAAAGAAGAAAAGAAGAAGAAAAGAAAAAGAAAAAAGAAGAAGGAGAAGAAAAGCAGAAGGAGAAAAAAGAAGTAGAAGAAAATGATAATAATAATAATAATAATTATATGAGTTTGATATTTTGGCAATTGTGTTTACTTTTTATCAATGAAATAATGTAGAGTAGTTCAAATGGAAAACGATTTCTCTCATAAACAGCTAAAAATCGTACCTACGACGCCTTTTATTAGACTAGAACTGTGTTTCAGGACATACATAATTTTTCAACGTTTTTTTTTATTACTGTGTTAATTGTATTTTTAATAGTAGATAGGTTGATATCAGGAATGACAGTATTAATTAATACGTCGAGGATTTCATATGTCGAGAATTGCATCACTCAAAGTGGCGTCGGAAATTACGTATGTCTAGAAAAAAACACTGACAGATATATCAAGAATTATATTAAAATACAGTAGTATATCATTTACTGGCGGTCTGAGTCGTAATGCTTAATGATCTGTTACAATTTCAATCAAACATACATTTGATAATGAGAGTAATTAAAGAACTAACGTGGGTTGATTTTGTTTAGCGGTTTATCAACATCTCCATAGGCTACTCAATGCCGAAAGCTAAATACGGGTTGAGTATCCTTTACCCGAAATTCCTAAATGCGAAAACCTCCAAAATCCGCAAGTTTTCAGATACTGACATGATTTGCCACAAGTAGACAATTTCAGAAAGCACTTGGATGGTTCCCATGTGATGCGCAGCTGTTGTAAGTGATCTCAACTGCCGTGGGTGGGTGTTTCCCAGCCCAGCTGCGTTACCTGCGTTCACGCCAGGTTCTTTTTTTGTTAGCGATCGTCAGAGCAACACTTTCGTTCGTGTTTCGTGCCCGGTAAAGATATTATTCAAAATGTCAAAAAAGACCTTCAGATACCGATACGGATAGTGAAAAGAAAAAAAAAGAAAGCATTTATGTTTATCAAAAAAATTCTGACTTTAAATAACCTGCAAAAGTTGATAAGCCGTAAAAAATCAAAACAAATCAATTGACCAAGGTAGACCTTTGTATTTTATTCAGGATATAAAAGTGTTTTTGTCATTGATTATTTTGTCATACCCAGGAACCTTTCTTTGAAATGAACACGCAATTTGTCTCTGCCAGTCTTTACTTTTTACTAAATTTCATATAACGCAAGGCAAGAGAGACACTCAAGGCAGTGGGTTACAGTCGGAATGGTAATCACAGAATGTCATGTTATTGGAAAACTACCCTCTGCCTCCAGTTTCTCACACTTGATGTAGAAGTAGTGTTTGGTGTTGCATTTATATATTTTTTGTAAGCATTTTGTACTTTCTGTACGTGTACAAAAAACATGATCACCATATAGGGATTAGCTAGCCGCCTTAATGTTATGAAATGTAAAGGGATATCGTGTTTATACTTGGGTTCCATTCCAAAGCTGTCCCATTTTATAGATGCTATATACAAATATTACCAAAATCCTCCCAAAATCTGAAAACTGAAGCACTTCCAGTCACAAGAATTTCAGGTAAAGGATTCTTAACCTGTATTTTTAATACAATTTTATGGTTTCAACTAAATATATTTTGAAGTCAAATGTATGCCTTCAACTACAGATAAAATGTATCGATGGTCATTTCGCGATAAAATCTGCGATAAAGTACAATTCTGGTCATTTTGCGATAAAATTTGCGATAAAGTACAATTCTGGTCATTTTGCGATAAAATTTGCGATAAACTACAATTCTGGTCATTTTGCGATAAAATTTGGTTTTAAAGTACATTTGGGATCTGAAATAAAATTTTTTTTTCTGGTCATTTTGCGATAAAATTTGTGATAAAGTACAATTCTGGTCATTTTGCTCCAAGAATTTATTGTTGCTAATTTTCTTTTCATATAAAAAATTATTGCTGATATTTTTATTACTTTCATAATGTTTTGTTTGGAAGCTCACTATTTTGCCCATAGCTGGGACCCTAACAAGTGCTACCACCCTGGGTTAGTGTTGACCTGGGAACAACAGCAATTAAGAGGTAAGACCTAACGTCTTTACCATATAACACCTGTAAACCTGTATGCAAGTATTTATTTCAACGTGAGTGTCTTAACTGGTCTCTTCATTCAACTTTTTAAGTGTGACACCGAAATCCGAAACCGTATTTTATTTATTAAAGCTGCCTTCCAAAAGCAAAGCAAAGTATAAAGAAACGGGGAAAATATCATTAGAAACAAAGAGTACTGAACTATTATGTAATATCGGTCTTTCTATACAGCAGTAAATGCTGGACAATCTCATCACAGACGAAGAAAAGACTTGTGGCAGCAGAAATGTGATTCTACAGAAGGATGCTGAGAATACCGTGGACCGAACATGTGAGCAACGACGACGTTTTAAAGAAAATGAAAACAAAAAGGACACTTATACTTAACATCAAAAGGATACAGTTGAAATTTCTAGAGAATACAATAAGGAAAGTGTGCTGGGAGAATTTGACACTCATAGTACATATTGAAGACAAGAGGGAAAGAAGAAAACAACGTCTAACCTACCTAAATGGATGGCAGAACAAGGTTTAGGAGAGATAATAAAAATGAAAAAAAAAATTACTAAGAGCTAGAAGAGGCAAAAAATTGTGGAGAACCATGATTGCTAAAGTCCTAAAGGAATGTAGCAGATAGAAAGGTGGCTGTAAAGATTTGATAAAGTCAAAAGTTAGAGAACAATAAGTTTAGATTATTTTATGCATTTATTGACCGATCCCAAACGTGTTTGAACTTGATCTAAATTGGAAATTTTGTCCTTTAAAACCATTCGAAACTTATTGATTTTCAACGCTCGTTTTCTTTCAAGAAATATTCTTTCTTGCTGCGATCAGGTTTCAAGAAATAATCGAATTTGGATATCAGCTAGCAAAGCTTTTAGCCCCTGAAGATCAGTTGATCGAAATTTTGAATGGCAAGTAAATGTATCAAAATACATAGGGTTATTGGACTTAATATTGATAATTGCAACTTGCTACGCTTGCTTTCATTTGGCCTTACAGAGGAAGAGAAAAAACAAATAAACAAAAAAAAAAAAAATAATCTCAGAATGTTTTCTTCCAACCAGAACTTTCCTCCAAGGAAATCTTTTCCATTTAACCAACTTTGAAAAGATTTGTTTTTAACAAGAAACAACATCCGACACTTCATTGTGTTGATTTTTTTTCCATACGAACAATAGTATAATTATGCATAACAATTTCTTTCTTTCTTCTTTTTTTTTTTGTCATATTATTTACCCGGCATTCTCTACAGTCTTCTACAAAAATGTATGCAATCTTTTGACCAAGATAGTGGTTTACAACCTTATATCATTGGAACAACGGTTCTCGTATGATCATCGAAGTTAAGCAACGTCAAGCCTGGTCAGGATCTAGATCGCTTGGGAATACCAGCTGATGTTAGCTTGGATGTTCGGATGGTTTAATGGATAAGGTTTGGAATTGGAAATAGGAGAGTGGAGTTCCAAATCCAGTCGAGTTCGTTAGATTCACTAATAGCCTTGGGAAAGGTATCAGTTCATCTCTTTCCCCCAGATATGGGGTAATTAGTAAATCATATTTATTATAAAATGCAGATTGTGTGTGTGTGTGTCTGTTCGTTTATATATGGGATCGTATTTCCTACATTTTTCAACCGATTTCAACAAAACTTCACAGGACTACGTAAAATTACCCGGCGGTGGTTCTGACCGCGCCAAAATTTGGAAAAACACAATTGTTTTTGCACGAAATCAATTTGAAAGCACGGGTAGTGTAGTCCTGCACCCAATTGGAAGTTACTTTTTGGCTTTTTTCTTGGTCTGAAAGCGTCACCGCGGAAGACAGAACGAATGCCGTTAACTTCCGGTGACTCAGCATTTTTTTTTCAGAGAACGATACACAAAAAGTAAACAAATGAAACCGAAACCTACACAAGTCCTCCTAACTAAAAATAATAACCGGAAACTACTTTAAATACACATGGTGTCCAAATGAAATCCATATGTACAGTCAAAATGCGGAAGTTAATTTTTAGTCATCAAACCAAAAGATATTGCCAACCGACGACGATGCTAACCGGAGCCGACATAAACACAGCCGATTTCTTCCAAGAGAGCGACGTCTCAAGTGTTAATAGAAGCAAAGCATGTCAGATTTATAAAGATTTCCTATTTGTCCCTTATCCTATCATTCTCTTGTCTCTATGTAAGTTTATATATATGTATGTATATATGTATGTGTATATTGTATATGTGTGTATCTAGCTATCTGTCTATCTATCTATATATGTATATATATAGTATTCTTTTTTTATATGTGTGCCATACATACATATGTTTATAGATGTATTTAATCATTTATATATGTCATGGATATGGTTTTATATTATAGTTGATTTTTATTATTATTACTTTAAATATATTATATATATATATATATATATATATATATATATATATATATATATATATATATATATATTTTTATTACTATTAAATGATGATGTTTAAATGAATAACAACATAGATTGCATTTCTGTGATTTTTATTACTGGTTGCGCAGTTAAAGTTTTATCCATAAAATTTTCCCCTACCTTCCCTTACCGCAATATTCTCAAAAAGATCTAAAGTAGGATCTGTAATGTAATCGGTACTGAATTAGTTTCTTGACTTCAGACGCTTTCTCACAGACGTGATGTGGCTTCCCTCTGTCTTTTCTACAAATATTTTCATGGCTACTGCACTGTTGAGCATTTTTTCCCTGGTGCCCTGACTACATGAATTTAAGTGTACTACTAGATTGGCATCTAGGTCCCAACTTTTTACTGTTGAAATAGTTAAATGTAACCGCCCTTCTAACAGTTTCTTTCCTCGCACTTCTCCATATTGGAACTCCATTCCTCTCACTTGCTTCCCTGATAACTACAATCATCAAAAACCTAAATGCAACATCAGTCACCATGTTTTGTTGCATTGATACCTGTTCTTTTTTCCTTTCTTCAATCCCCCCTACACCCACACTTTTCTCTCATTTTCACTCTCCATAACCCCCTGTGTGATAATGGCACTTCTGACTTGCTTGGGGTGAAATGCTTAAAAAAAAACCAAAACATTGAATATAAAATAATTAGGGTACTGACAAAAGCATCTAATAAAATAATTAGGTGCTTTGAAAATAGCATCTACCACAATCAAAACAAAAAATCCCTACTAACAAAAAATAATAAAAAAAAGATTCCATAATATATATATATATATATATATATATATATATATATATATATATATATATATATATATATATATATATAAAAGGCAGGATGTGTGTGTGTGTAACGAATGCACGGCCGCAATTTTCAACGGATTTGCACCAAAATTTACATGCACATGCTCCAAGTTAGCGAGAAGGCCAAGACTGACTTTGCATTTCCCAACTCCTATCGTGGATAGTGGAAATAATCGATTTTTTCATGCTTTTTGCGGCAGTTTTCATGTAGTTTGCAGCCATTTTCTACTGGCCAGAGTGAGAGCCTATAGCTGGCTGCCACGAATAGGTAGGAAGATTCTATTGGCCAGTGTGAGAGCCAACAGCTGACTGACACGAATGTTAACTAGCATGCTAGCATGCAAAAAAATCGATAGCTGCATTCGTCACAAGTGGGAAAAATTTAAATCTGCATGGCACTTTACTCCAATTGGCTCATTCGCTTGCTTAAACTCAACGTTGATTCTGATTCCGCAGAACTGGGTTGGGTGTGAAAAAGTATTTGTTGTTAACATTCTTTTTTTCGTCGTTTTTTTTTTACGAGTCCTTTTTTAAAGCTGATCGTTTTGTGTTCATTTTGTTTAGTTCTTTTTCGTAACAGATTTAATGTTTAGTATAGAGCTTAGAAAAAAAATTCGCAGCAGATAGGCAAAGGGCATGTAGCAACATCAGCAAAAAGGGCACTTCTTTAAAAAAAAGGCAAAATATTTTAAATCAAGTGATAGCGATTGCTGTATGAGTTGTACGAATTTTGAATAAAGCACGGGCAACGCCGAGCCATGCTGCTAGTCATTATTATTTCTAAAAATTCTAACAAAGTAAAAAAAAAATTCTGGCTTTAAATAGCCTGCAAAAGTTGATAAGCCGTAAAATAAAACAAATCAATTGACCAAGGTAGAACTTTATATTTTATTCAGGATTTAAGTGTTTTTGTCATTGATTATTTTGTTATACCCAGAAACCTTTCTTTGAAATGAACACGAAATTTTTCTCCGCCAGTCTTTACTTTTTACTAAATTTCATATAATACGCAAAGCAAAAGAGAGACACTCAAAAAATTACAGTGGTTAGAAAAATATAATGGTAATGATGAATGGAGTTGTATAATATGAATCGAAGAGAATGTGATAGTGAAATTATGAAGTAAGTAGGATAGATAACGTTTGACCCTTGACTTTTTCGTACATTTTGGAACATTTCTCAATTCTCTATGATTCAAATTCCGTGGAAAAAAGTTAATTATTTTCTGAAAGATCTGAACTGGTGGAAAAAGGGCAACATGTGTCAGGGTCTCATTTTATACGATCCCCATTAATCTATTACGTCTCAATTCTCATAAGGTAATATTTATATAAAATACAAATTTTATTGTAGCCTATGTACAATAATGGATCATATGCAATCTAGGCGAATAATTCAACTAGAATAATTGAAAATACACACAATGTATCTAAATACAATTTAGAGACATGTCATAATATATCATTCCATCTTTGTTGTAACCTACAGAAGGTTACTGAATAATCAAACGAAGGTTGATAATGAATACTTAGGACAAGAACGACACATATAAGATTTGCCAGCGGCGCGTAGAAGAAATAGTCAACTGCTAGAAGTGAGTCAAGTGAATTCCACAATGAATCCCAAACTCCAGACTAACATACAGTATTTACTACTGTATTTAAGTTGAATGGGGGCATACTCATTATCGTCCGTAGGTATCCTACAACAATGTTAAATAAATCGACAATGTTTAGCGGCAATTTTTAACATCAACGTGAGATTTTTTTTGCTAAAGAGTTGACGAATTTTAACCCATTTTAAAATTAGGATAAAAAATAGTGAACTTTATTTTTCTTGTTAAATTTTAAATCAATAATAATGAATTCTGTTTAATTTTAAATAGTGAATTTTATTTTTCTTGTTAAAAAGTTTTAACACATTTTAACATTATGGGTAAAAAAATAGTGATTTTTTTTTTATGATTCAGATTTTGGATGAGCAAAACAAATTCACGGATTTGATTTTCATAAACACAAAATGACTTTGAAATCCGCAAAATTTTTTTCCCTTAATAGTTTAATGATGATTAAATTAATTTATATTATAAAATGTAGGTAAAAAAAGCAAATGTTGATAAGATATTGAAAGAGTCATAAAGCACTGAACGGGGCCTCTAATCAGTCTTGGTTACAATGCACCGGCTCTGGGTGAAACTACACGTTTATGGAGCTAATTTTTGTGGACATTCGCTGTAGAAAAAGGAAATCGATAGAATTTGAAAATCTGTGGGGGCAAAAATGAATTTGGAAAATTAATTTCAAATACGACTGCGTAAAAATTTTGAAATCTATCATGAAAAATGTGATGATTATTTTGTATTTTTAACTCAGATATAACAATAATATCCTATTTGAACCTTATCTGATTTTTTGTAAAATGATATTGTATGGCAAAAAGAAACAGATAGAACTTCCTGAAATAATAAAAATAAGCCACTTTTTTTTTTTATTCGAGATTGATATATAATTTTTAACCCGGATATAAGAGAACTTGTCGGGACCGGAGAGGAAGTCTCTTATATCCGGGTTTTCTCTTATATCCATTTGGTCTTTTTATATAACATTAACACAAAATAAAATGGCGCAATTGGGAAAGAGAAAATCTCTTTTATATCCGGGTTTCTCTTATATCCGGGTCTCTTATATCCGGGTTAAAAATTGAATAAAAGTTCCGCTTAAATTCTGGAAGTAAATTTGACGCCGAATAGACATTTTTTTAAAATGGATATTCATTTGAAAGGCAGGTTACTCCTCGAGTAGTTCCGATGCCGCCTGTTCGTTTTGACATTTTTTATTCGTAATTGTTGAGATCGGCAATAGTATTCGTAACGAGGAAGATTCAACTGGAAGGGGCTGATCTATTTTTTTTTTATCAGAAATGTTTCACATGTCATTACCTACCTATAAAATATATTTTACCCACAGTAGTAGTTTTTTTTATAGGAATTTTTTTTTTTTATTGCGAATCGATAGTTTTTAATAAACATAAAAAACATTAGGCATATTATATGATTTATATAATAAAGAAATAAAACTACTACTAAGATTTTTACACTATATTATTGAACTATATACTTAGTTCATGACATAAAAACTGAATACACTTGTAAAAATAGAATACGTGGATTTAACACATCACAAGAAATATTTAAATAAAATTCTCATATAAAAATTTTTCAAAACTTAGCGTTGCGTCTTTGCACGTTCCGAGATCTTACAAACCGTCAATAATAGCAGATATTCAAAAAACATCTTTCGGTCGACATACAAGTATTTCGTCTTCAAGTTTTTGATTTTATAAGGAAAAAAACACATGCCTGATGATGAATAGAAGACTATTCGTATATACTAGCATTTAACATCAAATAAACTGAAAAATGTTCAGACAACAAGTTTTATCACGAGGATCAAACTCGCACTATGGATGAACAGGATTTTAATGCATATATTATGTTTTCTAAACATCGATGTTGCCAATAATCGCATTAATACTTCTGATTGATTCTATGTGTGATTATTTCTTTATAAATTTCTTTGTATATATATATATATATATATATATATATATATATATATATATATATATATATATATATATATGCAAAAAACAGCATTCGATAATTGTCCATCCCACAAAATGTATAGTATCTAAAACAAACAAAAAAACAAAACCAAAAAAAAAAAAAAAAAAAAAAAAAAAAAAATAAAGTAATTGAATTTCTTTATTCCAGGTTTTCAGATAAGACGTTTAGCCATCTTGAGACGATTTGTCGTAAGAATCACTGAAAAACCTTTTGAGTTATTCAGTTAGAAAAAGAAAAGGTTAAAATCGTTTTGTATCAGCCCCACTATGTCTTACCAACTGATAAATGGTGAGACGGAAAATATCATTCAGGCCTTCAGTAATGGTACCAACATTCATACTCTGGATTCCATCTACAAAGTCCATTCAAGAATCATCAAGAGAACGGTGAATAAGTTTTAAAAAGATGGAGTAGTAAAGAGCAAAACTGGATCAGGAGGTCACAACAGCAAGAGGGATCATCCTTTTAACTTAGAGCTAAATACATTCTTATTTCTCAAAGTAGAGTCCAATAGTGTTATAAAAACCTCGGAGAATACAGTAAGATATCTTTGATCATTTCTAAGATAAAACGGTTCAAAACTCAATCTAACAATTGGACATTTTTATGTTACACGATTTGAACAATATTGCAGTTACCTATATATATATATATATATATATATATATATATATATATATATATATATATATATATATATATATCACAGTATGATATATAACTGTGCCAACATTCGGATAACCACCCTTTTTATTAAAATTTAAATTACGTAGCGGTCAGTCTATACTCACCACCTGAAGATTGCGTTGCGCATGAAACTCCGTGTCGTGCTGTTGGTGAGGGAACTAATATATATATATATATATATATATATATATATATATATATATAATATTCGACGATGATATTACTTTCCAACGAACGAATGGAAAAATCATTATCTACAAAAATTGTTAATACAATATTCACTAGCAAAAAAAAAAAAAAAAAACTTATTCTTACACCCTAGAATGTGTATCAGTTTTAAATAACCCACAAAGGGTTGGTAAGTCGTAAAAACACAAATCAATCAATCAATCCAACGAATAAACGTTTATCTTAAATATCTATTAATTTAAAAAAAAATGATTGTACAATTATTGTTTGACTGGCATTTTCCTTATTTTTCTCTTCTACGGGTCACAGTGACGATTAAACAGCACTTGTATCTTTAATCTTTGAATGAAAAGAAAAAAAAAGAAAACATTCCTTGAAGAATTTTTTGAAGAAAATGATGCAAAACTAATCACCATTTTTAATGGATGTCCGTTCGGTGAAAAGGTGAGAGATCTGTGATTCCCACCGCATCCCGGCTGTTCGTTGCGACTGAAACGGAAGAGAAAATTTGATACTTAAAAACAGACGCACAAGCAAGCGTATGAACGCTGAGAATTTCTGTCTTTACACATTTGTTGAAGGGATTTGTTTAATATCTCGTGAGTATAAAGAAGTCAGAGAACATCGACAATAATAAGGTGGAAAAAACAGAGGAAAACTAGAAAGGAATTTCCTTACGTTATTTTTATAATATTAATAGAAGAGAAATAGATGGAAAATTATCTCGTAGAAAAGGAAGAGGAGGTTTGCGGTATAAAAAGAACAGATATCAACAATAGTAATAGTAATGAAAATATTAACCGTTTCCTTATAAGGAAACATTCGGTAGTCATTGATAGAGCAAACAGTACTACTATTGGTTGAAATTTATAAAATCTTGAAACAATTTTTAAGGAAAATAGGTTTGTCAAGTCCAGTAACTGTTATTGCTCTTTCTAAAATCGACGGACGCTTACTTCCTTTTTGAAGTAATGTGGAATGACAACATCTTGATTATGTCTTGTTTTCTCTTTGCATTACTGTTGAAACTTGACTAATGCATGGAATAATAATGCAACACAAAATGTACTTAGAACAAAATGTATTGAAACAAGAAAGTGTACACAATATTTACATATAGTCTTTTGTATATTCCTGGTAAGACCGTTCCTGGAGAATGTGTTGACTGAGTCGCAGTCGGGCAGAGTCTCTGGTTGAATCTCTTGATTCCACCCTCTCTTCCCGGTACCAACCATATTTATATGGTCGGTACTCCACTATGCAAATTAGGTGGATCCTACCACAACAATTACACGTGCTATTTATTTTATTTATTACTCTTGTTGAATGTTCTCAAGTGATGCGGTTTCTGTTATTTGATTTTTCTTTGTGTGAATCTAAGCGGCCATTTTTTAATCCCAGTGATAATATTATAGAAATCAAAATATAACATTTCGGCATTTATTGACCATTTTTTTTAGTTTTCCATTTTCATATATATATATATATATATATATATATATCAAACTTTATTTCAACACTTCATGAGCTTCCGATCCTTAACCATGAATAAAAATTATAAACATGTCATTTTCATTTATTGATCAATTTTTCAAACTATTCTTCAAGTTTGGATATTATATATTCTTATTATTGAAAAAATTCTAATGCCGTTATGAAAGGCCTCTTCTTTAATTCCAGTAAGATATCTTTAATCATTTCTAATATACAATTGGAAATTATGCTCATTATTTCCTTTTGACGGAAAATATATATATATATATATATAATATATTTGATGTGTGTGTGTGTGTGTGTTCATGTGTGTGTGTGTTTGAAAAAATGAAAAGGTTTAGAACGTTCGTTTTCTGAATGAGATTCGGGTTTGAATCTCAAACGGTTGATTTATCAACTTCCTGATGTTATTGGTCTGGAAAAAAGATCCCAACGTAAAACCTTTAGAAAAATAACATAAACCATACAACGAATAAAATGGGTAGGCGTTACAAAATAAATTATGCTTGAACATTGTCTACATTGTTCAGATTGTTGATCATGCTAATCTATAACAAATACTCTCCATAAAAGTATAACATTTTTTTGTTTGAATAATATATTAGTGGATAAACCACAGATTGGCTCTGTGGGTATTAAATAAACACAAATGTGCACGAAATAATGCACTTTTTGGCTAATTGCCTTAATAAAAACTTTATAAATATAATCCTATACCATTTTGGCAGCTATATATATATATATATATGTATACAGCGCTTGTAACATCAAAATTGTCCAACTGAATTGTTAATTAAGCTTAAACCGTTGTAATTTGAAATGATTTTTTTCAAAATCTTACTGGATATCAATATATATATATATATATATATATATATATATATATATATATATATATATAAATGAAATAAAAAAAACCTCAGAATATTAATCTACAACCCAGTTGTCGGAAGATTTTAATTTTTTGTATTTTTTTATTTTTTAATTTTCAATCATGAATAATAGACACGGACTGAACTAAATGCCGAGGTTTAACATTTGGCTTAGAACCAATTTAACTACAAATTATTGGCTGTTAAATGAATAGATGCAACCAACCAAATAGATGCATATGAATCATCCAGGAATATATTAGGATATGCCTGAAGGATCAATTATTATCTGACCAATTTCAGGATTGATTTGGAACCATTTTTAATAACCATAATGATTTTGTTTTAGCATCAATTACCAAAAATTAGAAGATTTCTCCAAATAACTCATGCAGGATACCATGCAGTTTTGCCATATAAAATATATATACAATGGCAACAACAGCAGAAATTAACCTTTAATAGATGAGAAAAAAAAAAAAAAGCTGATTCAGACACGGAAGAATATACCAACATAAAGAATGTCATAAAAGCTCACACAGACCAAAAAGTTAGGGAACTACAAAAACTGAAAAAAAAAAGAAAATTGCGTGTAAAATTTATTTCCTCCAGACAGAGGAACAAAATTAAATGAAAAGAACTCTGAAAAAAAAATGAATAACCATAATCAAAAAAAAAGAAACAAAACACCGCAACTACATTACCACCATACAACCAATGCAAACAAAAACATACCAAATAAATGTTTTATTCAACAACCACCTGACCACAACCAAAATAATATAACAACACCGCCACCATCAACGATCAGCTAGAATCCTCAAAACAAGCACACAAACAAAAACCACTAACCTTTATGACGGACATATTTAATGCCAAATAACATAATGACAAAATTTTTAACACAGCAGAACTTCTAAGAACGCTGCTTTTGTCATTGATCATTCCAGACCTCCTAAATTTAATCCTAGTAGACAATCAACAGCAAACACACTCATACCTTTAAAAAAAAATGATGATATAAGCCCCCGGTGGAGGACACCTGGGAGCCTTGGCAAAATTAATATTTTAGATAATGCATGCAAGCAAAAAGATTTTTACAAAAAATAACTTTTTGCATGGTGCTATGCAAATTCAAACTTGATTTTACGGGCGAGTTATAAATTTAAAAAATGATAAATTTTTTCTATTTTTATACATTCAAATTAAAAAAGGACTAAAACTTTTTGATAGTCCCCCAAGGTTTGATAAAGAAACCTTGCTCAAAGGACCTGAAATCCTTCTTCAGAAGAATACGGTTAAAAATCACACTATGGGAAAATATATCACACACCTTTTGATATATTGAGACATTTAAAAAGAAGGAATTTTACCTACACCCACACAAAAAACACAGACATTACTATACAGACATTTGAACAAGCTGCATACAAACAAATGACATAATTGCCGGAATTGATAAGCGATTTGACAATATTACTGAAAAAGGAATTATAGCCCTCGACACGCTGACACATAGAGATGACCTAATCATAACACAGGCTGACAAAAAATCCCCGACAGTGATCTTGGGAATCGAAGAATACATTAAAGAGGCCAACAAACAGCTAATACATTACAAAGAAACCTATAAACATATACCTATAGATCCCTTCCAGAATACCAAAAAAAATTATTTTAGCTCACTAAACATAATGCTTTTATAAAATCTAATCGACAAAGAAACATGCACAACACTTACACCCACAAACATTTTACCTTTTATATCTACCTCCTTCCTAAAATACACAAAAGCAACAACCCAGGAACGCCGGTTATTTCATCGTTCAACTGCCACATTGACAAAAATTTCCAAATACATAGAATATCATTTGCTTACATACAACCGAATCAGCTAAGGAAGTAAAAATGTTACATCAGGGACACAACAACGATCTAATGAACAAAATTAATCACATAAAACAGTTCCAGAGAATGCTATTCTAGTGACTTTATTCAATTTTTAGGTCCATCTATTATTCAAACATTAAACACATCGAAGGGCTAACCGCCCTTCAGGAAGTTATTACTAAAAAGAAGGAAACAAAATATCCCGACATTTCAAAGTTATCATAAAACCTTTATGGAGAATGTCCTTTTCATTGAATGATTCAACTTCAATGGAGCAGTTATACCTTCAAAATAGTTTGTGCCATGATCCATTGCAGCTCCATCATATGCTACAATATTCATGGGAAAAAATTTTTTGAATATATATCTATATATCATTGGTAGCGACTGCATATTCTATATTTGGATATATCGATGATATATTCTTTGTATACATTTTGGCAGGATGACAAACTTATCCAATTCATCATGACCCTAAAACACAGTGCACAACTCGATTAAGTTTGACTATGAAAAATCCAAACATCAAACATAAAATTTACATTTCTGAAAACAGGAAAGGACTAGCTTTTGCTTTCCCCCAAGGTTTGATAAAGACACCTTTGCAAAGGACCTAAAATGAATGTTCTTCAAAGAATTCGGTTAAAAATCCCACTTCACTTTTTCAAAATGATAAACTATATATATAATTATATATAAATAAAAGAAATCTACACTATAAGTCTATAATCCAACACCTTTCCTATTCACAAGCACTTAGACTCAAAAAGATATGTTCCAACAATGAAGAATTAAATAAACACATTGAAAATCTGGAGCATTAATTCATGACACGTGGCTATAAAATAACACCTAATCAGGGAAAAAATAAATAAAAGCAATTTTCCACACCTAGAAAAGACAATTAATCTACAAGATTAAATATAAATCTAGACATTAAATTCTAGTAACCACTTTCAACCCCACTTGCCTCCACTATCCCAAATAATAAAATAACTGGAAATATTACATCTCAAACCAGACCTAAAAAAATTGTTTTTTGGAACCCGGCCTTCTAGCATATCGTAGACCTAAGAACCTAAAAAAATCATAGGTATAAAACCACATTTCAGGGGACAAGGTTGTATAATAAACTAACAACAAAAAAAAATAATTTTTTAACCATAAACAACAAAAGAATTTATGCTGCAAAAACATTAGACACACGAATTCATTCAACATTGTCAATCAATAAATATATTTCAAAATTGACCATAATTCTAACTGTAGAAAAATAACATAATTTATTTCCTAGAATGCACACTTAGGTATTTTTTAAGGTTTTCTAAATCTGAATGGCCCTTTCACTACAAATTAATAATTATCGCAATCGAATTAAGTCGAAAATTATTATGAAAAATTATTACCTGTAGAACAAAACATTTCCGCCTGGAAAAACATAATTTAAAAACCCATGCCAAATTCATTTATAATTGAAGAATATCCAAAGTTTAGAGCAAATAACATTAGAATCATTTTTTTTAAAAATCCATGAAAATAAGTGTATACAATCATACTACAATTGGCCAAATGATAACACACACCCACAGCAATACACACGCTTTACACATATTTATCACTCCCTAAGAACCAAATATACACACACACAATGGTAATTCACATCCCTCAGGACCAATAAAACTGTCAAACTGACTAAGGGAATTCAGAGCAGCATAGATCCATCCAGCTCTTATCTCAAATAACAACTTAAAAGAACTTGGACCAACACAAGGAATGTTAAAAGATTCATGTTAAAAAGATAAAAAATAAAAAAAAAAACAAATGATAAAACTACAGACAAAGTTCATTTTCTCCATCAAGAACTTCATTTCTGTAGTTTACTTACTAGCTAAAGAAATATTCATCTTTTGGCCGAAACTGCCATCAATGAAATAATAATAAAAAAAAAATCTCAAATAACAATCTAAAACCCTGTTTGTCTGAAGATTTTTCATTTTTTTTTATTGTTCATATATAAATATAAAAAAAAAAAATATATATAAATATAAAACTACAGACAAAATATATATTTTATATATATATATTTATACATTCATATATATATTTATTTTATGTATATTATATATATAAATATTTCTTCTGATGATGGCCATTTTGGCCGAAACTAGTCGAGGAATCTAAATGAAATAATAATAAAAAAACGAAACGAATATTAATCTACAACGTAAATATCAAAGACGAAGGCAGTTTCAAACATTTTAACAGTCAGGGATCGATTTAACAGTGTATCGCTATTATAAAGAAGACTAAATCGATAACTAATCAATATTTGGACAAGTTTCATGACCAAAGGAAAAAAATGACAAAATTTATAAAGAGGTGCAAAGAACAGGAAATTGTGGTGGGCCATGATCACCTACGTCCTGAAGGAACACGGCATAAGAAGATGAAGTAGAAGAAGAAAAAGAATAATAATAAGAAGGAGCCGCCCTGAAAAATGTAATCTGAATCATTTATAGAGTAGACACTCTCCCATATAATAAGTTAGCGAGCATTTCTAATACAAGGGAAACAATTCATGTAAACATTTATCCAAAATTACCTCCCTTAGAATTATTATTAACGGTCGTTACGCAGTACAGGGCCACGATAATGTGACCTCCAGTAAGGTTCATACGAGCTACACAGGCAATCGTACCCAACACTAGTCGGCATCCAAATTACAAAACATACATGTAAAGAAGAAAAAAAGTACTTTTTAAAATGATCTAGTGATTTTAAAAGTTTTTAATTTATTAAGTTTAAAGTAACACAAAAAAATTTATGAATTAAAAAAAATGTTTTAAATTCAGTTTATCTCAAAAACTTTGTGAATTGAGGAAATCAATTTTATTTCTTCAAAATGTCAAGGGATCAGAGTTAAAGTGAGAGCTTTTGTCATGTGAGGTTTTGAAGTTCTATAGAGTTTGTGATTTGAAGAATTCAATTTTCGGCCCAAATCAATCTTTTGGCCGGAATTGGATTTATAGCCTGTAGAATCAGATTTTGTTTTAAATCTCAAATTTGTGCAAGTTAAACACATAGAGGCTCCCAGCCAAATTTATAACAACTGATGCATTCTGATTGGTTGAAAAATATCAGTTAGATGTCATCAACTACGTCCGAAGGTACTTACCCCAATTTTGACCTCGAGTTGACGCCACAAAATGTAAACATGTTA